>LTAE01001707.1:0-18601 GCA_001647135.1 Pontederia paniculata | reverse complement strand
CGTCGACGCACATCGCTCTGCGCTGCCTGCTCAAGCATCGACGCACAAGCGCTGCCAAGCGCCTGTCTTGACGCCCCGCGCAAGACATCAAGCACGACACCGCTCCGCGGCCCCGTCGTGTCCCAAGACTTTCGCTGCCCACATACTCAACCCACTCATCCAGGCTTGTCTAGGTGCTCCGCTCGCCTAGACGTCGCACGGGGGTCGTGTCCGCACAAACGCCCCGTGACACGCGCAGCGAGCGCGCGCTCCTGCAAGGACATGGCCGTTGGGGCGCACCACTGCCCGATGCAGGGGGCGCTCGTGGAGAGACATGCTCGTGCAATTTCAGTTATTTTCAAACTTTTACAACAATCTATTATTTAAATTTATTAGGCTTCTATGAAGTTATTTATGTGTTTATTCTACCACTTGAGATTCAAGATCATGACATGTGCAACTATATATTCTAGTGAAGGATTAGTGTGACATCATCCATTGAAGATTTGAATTGAGATATAGTTTCATGCATTTTGATTAATGCTTTTATTATAACTTGTATGATGTATTGCATAATTTTCGTATATAGTTCCTCAACTTTGCCTGGATCTCATTTTAGTTCTCGAATTTTAGTTTGTAACAAACTTGTCCATTAACTTTACAACTTGCTCGTCGAAAGTTTCTTCACCTAAGATAGTAGGTTTTTTCGGTTTTCACTCTACGTTGTAAAGCCACGTAACTAAAAAATAAAAAATAAAATATTGACGTGGAATTAAATATTGTTTGAATAATCTCTTAACATTACTCAGTTCCCATATTGGTCCCTTTAACTTTAAATTGTAACCAAACGGTCCCCTAAATTTAGTTTGTAATTAATGGTCCCTCAACTTTATAATATTTGATCCCTTTATATAAAAATATTGGTTTATCAATTTTTTATTCATGTGAAAATATAAAAATTAATATTACTTATATCTACACTATTATATGTGTTCGTGAGAATACGTCAATACAATAAATATTATTACTTTTCATCTCCTACAAGATAATTTTTATAATTTTTCTCCAAAAAGTGAATATTGACCGCCATCAAATTTTACTAGCACGTGCATCTTCCTCCCAAACTTTGATGGTTGCTTACCTTTTTTTTCTGATGAAATTTATAAAAATCATTTACTTTTGCATGAGGTGAAACTAACAATATTCTATATGTTCATGTTATTCTCACATATACATACAACAACACACACAAGAAATATTAATGTTCGTGCTCTCACGTGAACAAAAAATTGATAAATCAAATTAGATAAAAGGGACATTCGGTGAACAAAAGTTGAGGGACCATTTAGTTACAAACTAAAATAAGAGGACCATTTGGTCACAATTTAAAGTCAGGGGACCAAAATGGGAACTGAGTAAAGTTAAGAGACTATTCAAAAAATATTTAAATTCCACGTCAATTTTTTTATTTACGTGGCTTTACCACGTTGAGTGAAAACTGAAAAAAATCTGCTATCTTAGGTGAAGGGACTTTCAACGAGCAAGTTGTAAAGTTAAGAGACTAATTTGTTACAAACTAAAATTCGAGGACTAAAGTGGTATTCGGGCAAAGTTGAGGGACTATACACGAAAATTACTCAACAATTTTGATTAATGCTTCTGTTATTCAAACTTCATCTTTTTTATTCCGAAGAATTGATTTTCATTTTTTTCTTTTCTTATTTTGTTTAATTTCAAATATCATAGAAATCGATTTTTAACAATTAATTTCAGTTTCGTCTCGTGCATCTGGTGTACTTTCTGTAAGACTCCAAATGATGATGAGAATGAAAGTTAGTCCCACATGGACAAAACACGGAGGTGGTCATGGGCTTATATGTAGCATCGTTCTTTGTCATTCAAAACACGTTTTAAATTCGTGGGGGTCATATGGGCCCAAAGCGAACAATATCTTGAATGAAATCGGGGGTGTTACACAAGGTATCAAAGCCACTCCTCGTGGGTCTCTGTGTCATGGTGGGAGATCACTCAACGAGGACGTTGAGCCCCTTGAGGGGGAAATGATGCAAGAGGCATGCTTTGGATTAGTCCCACATGCACAAGTCACGAGAGAGATGCTGTGTATATATGGGAACATGACCTTCACTAGGTGTGACGCGTTTTGGTAAAACCGTGCGGGCTAAGGCCCATAGCGGACAATATCACGCCTTGACCAGAGATGTTACATATGGTATCAGAGTCAACCTCGCGTGCTCACTTGAACCATGTGGATCGACTCAACGAGGACGTTGAGCCTCGAAAGGGAGAAGATTGTGTAAGACCCCAGATGATGATGAGAATGAAAGTTAGTCCCACATGGACAAAACACGGATGTGGTCATGGGCTTATATGTAGCATCCTTCCTTATCGTTCAAGACGTTCATACGAGCCCAAAAGCAAACAATATCTTGAATGGAATCGGGGGTGTTGCACTTTCACTTGTTTGTTGGGTTTCATTGCTAATTTTTCTGCTGTATAATTGTTTACTGTTGAATGTATACAACATTTTAGTAGTCTTATTATTTTTATTCTACAAGTTGAATTGGTCAGTGGTTAAAGAAAAATCTATATCGTACATTTAATTAGAAAATTTATATATTTCATTTTCATCGTGAAAGTTAGTTATTTATATTTATACATTACTACAGAATTTTTAAATGGACTTGAGTATTTTATTAATTTTGCTTGTCAATTGTCTCAATTTTTTTGGATGGTTTTTTCGGGCTCCTATATTTTATAATTTTATTATTTACAATAATATCAAAAAAATTATTAGATAAATTAACAATAACTATATGTTATAATATAGTAATATCATTATTTTTTACTTATATAATTTTGTTAATATTTATTCACAAAACTACATATAAAAACTATTCAAAATATTATAATAATACATCTATTAATAAAATTTTAATTATGTAGGTCTCCATCAGGTCTCTCGAATGATTTTTTAAAATTTAAAAATCAATCTTGATTTTTTTTAAATTTAAAAAAATTAAAAATTTTATGTCAGATCGGATCGATTTTTTAGATTTTTAGTTTTTTCGATTTTTTACTTACACCCCTAATAATACTCGTATCATTAAAATTTCTCCAAAATTATACGAAACTTTTCAAGACATAGATTAAAAAAAGTCCCTGACCGTCTATCCCAAATCGGACGGGTTGAAGGCAACGGCCAAAACAAGTTTGCGATGGATGCTTAAGGTTAAAGCATACTCCGGAGGAGGAGGGAGAGCAAAAGAAGAGGAACACGAAGAAAGGTTAAAGCAGCGTGAGGAGCAGGAGGAGGAGGAGCTCGTGGAGGAAGGGCATAGTAACGTAGTCTCTTCGCTTCGAAGGTATTGAACGGTCATCTCTTACCAAATCCTTTAATTTTTTGTTTCATTTCTTCCAATTGATATCCACATGTCAACCATTTGGGATGGTTACCATTTTTGTATGATCGATTACAAATGGATCTCATTAGCTTCATCATCATATAGAACCCTTGAGGAATTTTGGGATTTTGATCAGTGGAAACACACGGATCCTCTCAAGCTTCCATTATTTTGATTCAGTTAACGACTATGCTTGGTTTAGATAGAATGGATGTAATGATTCGTCTCCCGTACCCTGTTCATCAATCGACACAATTACATAACAACTGAAGAGAGATGGGAAGAAAAGTAGATCAGTAATTTCCTGCTATGTCATCCTGATTGATTCAAGAATTTCAGATGAAAGTTGTGCACTGGATAAGGAATTAACGCAAATGATGATCAATATTTGCAAAAAATAAATGCTAATGTTTATGTTGATTAATCTTTACAAATTTATTGTGAATTTTCATCTAATAGTGGTTGGGATGGAACTTACCCGACTTTGAATGTAAGGGACCCGAAACATGGTTTTAATAACATTACGGTTTTGCGTACAGATGGCTCGTTCCCGTCTTGCGTTCGCACGCGCCACGCGATCTTGCAGAGTTCCTTTCGTTGAGTCATTTTATCAAACAGCTGATTGAATTGGTGATACAATAAAACGCCCATTTCCTCGTCTCTCTTTTCTTCTTCGTCCTCTGCGATGACGAGCAGATTATGGAGGATGTACGCGGACCGGCTGTTTTACAAGTGGGAGAAGACGGTACTTTGGGACATGATTGAGCCCTACCGCCGTCCCAAATCCTTTGCTCCGCTCATCTCCATCTACGTCGCCGCCTTCTACACCGGCGTCGTCGGGTCCGCCATCACCGAACAGCTCTACAAGGTAAAGTATTTGCTAAATAAGTTTGGAGACAGCCAGAGTTCGTCATTCTTAGGAGGCTGACATAAAAAAAATTCTATGAACTGAACAGGAGGAGTATTGGGAAGATCATCCAGGTGAAGCAGTGCCCATCATGAGACCAAAGTTCTATTGGGGTCCTTGGAAGGTGAATAGGGGACAGTTACTTCCTCCAAATCAGTAAAATTCGAGGGAATGATGTTGAGTTACTTTGGCAGATTTCTGGGACAAGTTTTCATTCCATACTTGTAGAACAAGTGAACGGTGCAGGTCATATCTTTCACTTGATGTAAAATGGTATTGCAATCTTTTATTCTTATGCACGAACTGAATGTAATTGAGCTAACGTCTACAGGCCAAAATCAAATGTGTGCAAGTGATTAATGGCCATGAATATTTAGAATGTGCATGCTCCCTTTTGGCAAAAACCATTCAAACAACTCCTTTTGCCTTATTTGCTCGCTTTATGTTAAGTTCTGTTCCATAAAGTTTAGTTTTTTTTTTCCATTCCAATGCATCTCGAGAAACCAGAAAAGCCTAAAATTTTGGTTCCATAAACTCTACTTCTCTTTCCATATTCATATGTCAATTCCCTGTTTGGTCTAAAGTTCATATATCAATGCCCTCTCACAAAAAGAAATTAGGCGTCAATTTGTTATAACAATGGTCCCATTAATTTGATTTGTTCAATGATGTTATTATTGCAAAATCATGCATGGGTTAATATCGTTGAAAATTTTTGAACTACAATTCGAGTTTCCTACATGTTTTATTATTTCTTTTATATTTCCTTCTGTACATTATCAGTCGCAGAGGGAGCCATCACTTCCAAAGTTAAATGAGTAGATTGATTCAAGTGATAGCTTGCGCGATCGAGCTTAGGAAATGCTTCAAAAGTGCCATTAGAAGAGGTTAACATTAATATATGCATCTGTATGTTGCGGGTAAAAGAATCCAAATTTTATCTTGAAGCCCACTCTAATAAAATGTCACTCAATTTTAATTTCTTAAAATAAAATAAAATGTTTTCGTTAAAACATGGAATTTCTTTATTGGCACTTTAAAGAAACACTACTCTCTTCTTTTTTATTAGTAGATAGATAATTCTTTAAGTGTCTAATGAAACAAAGAGTCGATAATAGTATTTTTTTGGAACGTCAACAAAATTATAAATTTACGATCACATTTTTAAGATTAAATCGTTGGTTTAGATTCACACGTGTTCGCACATAGATATGGGTATCTTTTCCAACGATTGAGTAAATTTTTTTTTAGGTTAATAAATTAATGGATATCATGAAATCTCATACCTTGTAGAGAATGAACCAGTCCATAGGTTTGCTTCTGCAATCCGTCTCTGTTGTGTAGAAAACGGAATCTTACGAGTAAAGAACATAATTTTACATGCATGCATCCGTGATATGCCGCACTCTTTACCAAAAGACGCCCAAAGGCCACCCAAAAGCCTTAAAACAAACAAAAAGAAAACATTAGGAGTAAAATTAGCCATGACGTTTCTTTTGATATGTTGCTCTCTCCTGCTCAGCACTGTTTTCTTCTTCCTCTACCTCTTCGCCTGCCATGATGATGACGAGAGATCCAAACTTCCACCAGGAACCTCCTCAGGCAGGTTCCCCCTCTTCGGAGATACGCTCTCTTTCGTTGCCCCCCATTTGTCTTTCTCCAAAGGCCACTTTCTAGAGGAAAACATCAAGCGGTGAGCAACTTAAATTTCTTTTTATTGTGCATATTAAGGATGATCACACAATGAAATAAAGATCTTATAGCCCGGATGTTTTTAAACATTTAGATGATGTTAGCGGTTTACAAAATAAAATTTTGAACTTCTTCACAATTTGTTTAATTAGTAAAGAAATATGTAGTATAGTATATCAATGTTATTAAGACATCGATCATGATCTTTTCATATTTAACCATCTATCGATCTTACAATCTAATTTATAAAATTTTTGTAAAATATTTTATAAAATCAAATAATTCTTATACGATTATCGATTCTTTTATGATCCTAAGTAAAATCTTAATCTTAACGTCGTCACGTAGAATAAACATATTCTTACGAATATTTTTTTTCTTGCTACGGACTTATTTTATTACTTCAACTAATTTGGTTCAGCCCTAATGAATGAGACTTTGGACACGTATGGACTAGCTTCATAGATCTCCATCAAATTATCATGATATTTTAAATTTAATTCTGAAATATAAAATCGCGTCAAATAAGGTCTAAGCTTTTTTCGAATTGGACAATTCGACCCAACCGTATGACTTTTTATACTTTTTTAATTATTGAATAATATTTTGCCCTTTTGAATAAAAACATAGAAGTATCTCCTACCTTTCCTCACCATCGTGCGAGCTTGCACAGACGACAAGCTACGTAGTAACATTTCATGGAAACCATTTGTAATTTTCAAGCAATGAGAAAAGAGACAATAATATTAAAGTATTAAGTGAAAAGTCTTTGCTCATTCGATTTAGACAATAATATCTAAACTTAGACGGGCATTATGTCAAGTCTAGAGTTCATGAAATCTCTACTCCCTTATGATTGGAAAAATAGTGCAGCAATATATTAATTGCATGATTTTTATAACTAAATTTTTGGTTCAAAAATATGGCGATGAATTGTTTATAGTTAAAAAATATGACAGTAATTTTTCTGAATCAAAATTACGAATAATTTTAGTTCACATTTATATATTTTCAACCTACGGGCCGAGTTTTAGTAAGTGTTGCACAATCGAATTTAAAGGAGTTGCATGATTTAATTTTCGGAAGCCTAGAGAATTTTTTACCTTATAATCTTAGGTCAACCATGCTTCATAAAGACGTGTCAAAGATCAATGTACAAGAGTCAAATGTTTAAACACAATCAACAGCTCACATTTTTCTGTCTATGTTTATCATCTTAAAATGGATTGCAAACATGTACTCACGTCAACTTCATGCATCCCACTCATGAAAGTTTGTTTAACAGGGAACATATAAAAAAGTATCATTTTCATGTGGAAACTGTGATCTTAGGTCAACCAAGATCATTAGAGTATTTTGTTTTCAACATACAAGTGGCTCGAATGTACAACTAAATATTGATAATCCTGGTTATATTGCCATTTGAAGTATAGAAAAAAAAAAACATATCACATTTCTGCCATCGGGCCATGATATGATCAGGAAGTTTGTTTTGCAGACTCTAGGAACAATGTGCTTGAGCTTATAGAGACATCATACTTTGGTGTTCCTGTGCTGCAATCTTTAGGATACTCAAAAGAGCAAGCACCTCAACAACACAAAGATGGGGAGGCAGGCGAAGGCGACCTGCTTTAGCTTCATGATTTGCAGAAGCAATTTTGCTGAAAAGGACAGCCACACTGTTCCCAAAGTGGTGAGCTTCGCATTTGAGTTTCTGCTTTTTGCATTTTCTTGTTATAGAGTGTTCAATTACCAATTCTGTGTTGTCGTTGAGGAATCCCTCCGTTTGTCAGCTGGGGTTGAGCTACAAAAACGTTGTTTGTTTGATATTTTCGAACTTAGGGAGCAGATCTAAGGTTCAAGATGCTAGATATCGCTTTATTAGAACTATAGATAATGACGTATTTTGATCGGTAAGTGTTCAGGACCTCCGGGACATTTCGCGTGCCGATTCATCGGCATCTTTTGCTAATGATTAATTTATTGCATTTTTCCTTAAATAAGATGATTTATTAGATGTCAAACTTATGCAGCAATTCTTAGCCCATGACTCATTAGTCTGCTTGATATATCAGTTGAGAAAGTATAATCCCTGAAGAGTTAACCAGAGAATTAGACATCTACTGGCATTTGTGAAAATTTCTTGATTGATGGGAGGTAGCGGTTTTCAGGATGAGGATGATGGGAAGTTAGAGAAACTTGAACTTCAATTTTCCAACCCCAATTTTCCAAGGCATATTTTCTCAGTCAAGTTTCCTTTTAGTATTATAGGACAAAGCACTGGTGTGTTGATATATATCTGTTTCTATTTTTTCCACATTATGAATCATTCATTCTTCAACAGGTCAAGATATCAGAAAAGAAAGGGAGGCAGACTTCTTCCAAAACATCCTTTCAAGAACTATGCAATATTGTGATATCAGAAACTCAATCACCTGATTGTAACAAGGCAAGCCAAGAAAATGAAGCAACTACTTCTGCCTCTGGCAAAGATTTATCTTTTTTGAAAAACTCTCTCATATTAGAGCATACAGATGAGCTGAACCGATTAGAAGCTAACTGTGGCACCCATTCCTTGAAACATTCAACAGTAGAAGACCAATTATCATCTGTTGGCAATTGTGACACTTATGCAGTAAAAGATTCTTTAGGGGTAGACCAGTTAGCATCATTAAGTAATTGTGACAACAGTGAGGCTCATTCAGCAAAAGAATATATTGTAAAAGATCCATTAGCAAACAATGGTAACTGTTTCATTCATCCAGTAAAAGATACATTAACTGCACACAATTTAGAAGCTGTAGGCAACTCTGATGCCTATTCTGTAAATGATTCATTAGGCCAACCAGCAGCTGTAGGTAAATCTAACACTCTTTTAGTAAAAGATTTCATTTTGGAAGAAAACTGCATAGAACTATCAAATGCTGCCGAGTCACTAGCTGCTGTAATGGATATTCAATATGATGATGAAATAACTACAGCATCCAATCGAAATGACCAGGAATACACTCCCATTTTCATCCAGGCAGCTGTAAAGAGGTTCTTGGTACATGTTTCCTTGAGCTTTATACTCTCATTTATTGTGCATTTGAAGGTTTGGTATTATCTGTTTTTACTTTAACATTGTAAACATTTGGTTTTAGGCCGAAAAGGATGCTTACAAGAACAATGCCGTCGAGTCACAAGCTGTTGTGCAGGGTCATGTTCCTAGGACAGAAGCTGGTGAAAGTTTGCCTCGTACCGGAGGCATCCACAAAATAAAGACATTTTTTACAGCTCGCCATGCTTGTCAAACAATCAGTGAGGGATCTGCACAAGATAAGCTGTCTAAGAAGCTTCAGGTAACTATCCAACTACTGAACCTAAAAGAGATTTTACATATCTTCTCTATTTGGAAAATTCTAGCTATTTATGCACTAAACAACAGCATTACAAGTAAAACCCTGTCAACTCCTAATTATGCTGTCTTTTTCTTCATGATGTCTTGTTGGTCGCCTTCTTGGTCTGTTTTGACATAGCTACTAATCTTACTAATCTACAACTGAATGCTTTTTGTATTCTGTTTATTGATATCACCAATTGTAGCTAGTGTGACCATTTTGTGAAACTAGTGATTCTTTTGCTTGTATGACTTTTAACTTAGATTTGCCTTCCAGATCACGAAAAATGAAACTGATTGAAACTTCCTGTTCAAATAACAAATTTACTCTGTAACCAGCTTTTTCATTAGTATAATACAATGGTCATACTTTAATAGCTCATTAAAATATTATGAGTACTTGCATCTTTTCCTCAAGGAAACTTATAAGTTTAGGTCACTGGCAAGGTTTCGTCATCAACATCAAGTATGAAGCCTATGAAAGCCCATGATCTTGCAAAAACTGATTCACCATGGAGATGGCTGGAGGGGAGGATAGCTCATCCTACACGGCCAGATATGAGGCCAGGGCAAGAGATTACTCAAAATGAAATCAAACCTGAAGATAAAGAACAAAAGAATCTAGCTGCTTATGATACACAAGATGCTACCTTGATTGCAGATGCTTCATTCACATTTCATCCAAATCCTTATAGCCATTCAACAAAACCAACAGAAGATGGACTTGGAAGTCTCAATGATTATGGTGGCGCGAGTTTGCACTTTCCAGTTACCATTGCAGATGTTGACGTCAATACTCTAGAAAGTGATGATCATAAACTATTTCAGCATAGTAAAGGAGCTCTCAGCATAAATGATGATGACATGAAAATTTTGAGGGTTGGAGGGTCCATTGATACAACTAAAATGTTGTTAGAATCAGATGCAACAGAATATGATATTCTCGATATTGAAAAAGAAGTATCCAAGCATACCACTGAAAGAAAAAATTGTGTGAATCCAGAAACTGAATATAAACAGTTTTCAGCGAGCTCAAGGGATGCAAGCAATTTAGAAATTGCTGATATTGAGATGAAAACTGGGAAGTTGCCAGTTCACGCTACAAATGAATCTTCCAGCTATGCTGATCAAGGTTCTGAAAGTGGATCAGGATCATTTCAGTTTCATTTTAGTTCATCAGAGAATATTACTGAACCGGGTCTGGAATATGATCCATTCTCTTATAATTCATACTTTGGAAATCCTTATATTGATTGCAGCAGCAGTGTTTCTCCAATGTCTTATTTGAAAGATGAGGGTCTGGATGATTTTGGTAATCCTGAAAATGATGCTACCAAAAGAGAAGGTAATGACAATGTAAATTCTGATGCAGATATTGCATCTGGGATAAAGGATGTCAACTCAGAAATGCAAAACTCTTGTTCTCATCTGTATGTAAGACTTGAGCAATGCAATGAATTAATATCAATGATTGACTCATTACATGTAGAGCAACATCTTGATGAATCAACCACATCAAGTGTCTACATCAAACTTGAAAATTCAAAACCTTCGGATATTTGTTCTTCAACTGCTAGTTCTCCAAGAAGCCATGATGGTGTGCCAGACTTGCAAAGACCATCATCAACACAGATATCAGTTACTGCTAAGCTAAGCAAGGCTGAGCGCAATATTTATACTCCCCAAAGTAGGATTCAATCATCACACAGGTGCTGTCAATCGATTTTCAAAAATGATCCAGGTGGAATTATCACTGAATATTTGCCAAAAGATATCAAGAATTCCAACAAACAGAAGACGATTGGGATACCTGGGCCAGATCATATTGATAGCAATTACAACTTTACTCCAAGTTACATGCAAACAACAGAATCTGTGAGGGCAAAGTTTAGTGTCGATCTGAAATCAACTGCTGATGGGCATGACAATTCTGTAAAGAAGAGACCTTTACATACTGAACATGGAAAATTGAACTTGTCCACTGGTCAGCAAAGATCACTACAATGAAACATTGTGCCAGGGAACATATGTAGTCCGCTCGGATTTCCCCCAGTAATGTATGTATAAACTACTCTTTACTACATTTATCTTTTTTTCTCAAAATAATACATATTTATGATACTATAATTCGAATGTGTGCTACACATGTAGTGTTCTATGCATATATTTATTGTCAAATTGTATAAGTAATTAGGTTGTTGGGTGATTAACTATATGGATGTTGCAGCCAAAAGGCTAAGGTTGCAACTATATCATCAGATTATGACATGTTATCATATTAGTTTATGGGAAAATAATTATACTTAATGAGAACTGAAGAATGAAAGAACTTGGTGGTTTGCAAAGTGGTGTTATATACAATTCGCACACCTTTGCTTCATGCATCACCAAAATAACAGTGTTTATCATTCTCTTATTCTAATTTCATGTGAAAACCCATATGTATGATGAAACGACATCCTGAAACACCCATCCTTGAATCAGAAAGGGAAAAATATCAAAAAGGAGAAGGAAAAGAAAGAAAACTGACTACACTGAAATAGCATATTCTGAACTGATGCTGTGATGAACTCTCCTGCATTAACAATTATATCGTGCTCCAATTGGAAATTGAACTGCTATTGCATTTTACTCATTGTTATTTTCCTGCAGGTTTTAATTAGAGGAGATAAAAGGATGATTTGCGTTCATCCGGATCTTTATATATTACAAACAATTTTGGCATGCTCTAACTACCTTGTACCGAGATTTTGGAATGATCAACATATGTTATTGTTATTAATTATCTTTTATGATACATTGTCACAAAAGCGAAGGCTGCTGACAACAACTCAACATCCAAGTACAAAGTTATTATATGACTAGTAATTAGTTAACATGGGTTTTGTTTGTGTGCATTTTTAGCAGTTTATGCAAGTTATGTGAATAATAATTCTACAAAATGTGTGATTCATTTTATAGTTAAATTATACTTGCTATGAGTCATCTAAATCACTAATAAATTTGTGTACATACATAGAGGAACAATTTTTTTGTTACTTTTTTACATAAAGGTATAACAACTGATTTCCCCTAATCTTATTCTGGTACACATCATATGTATATATATAAGTGAGTTAGGATAAGGGTTACAACAAAAGATATTGTAGTTACATATAACCAATCTAATGTAGATCATATGAAATCATCTAACTTCAATATCTAAATTAATATCATCAACATAACTAATCTAGCCAAATCATACAAAACTATCTAACTGCAATATCTAAACTAATATCACTAACACCCCCTCTCGGCCCCGCTGCAAGCATAGCCTATTGGCGTGGGAAAAGGTGAAGCTTGTCCCGTAGAAAATGGAGGCAATGTCTTGTGAGTGGCTTGGTTAACTAATTTGCAAGTTGATCTTTGGAGGAGATGAACTTAACAAATGCTTCGCTACTTCATCATGTACAAATGAAAGTCAACCTTTATATGTTTCGTGCGAGCATGAAATATAATATTGGATGTTAAATAGGTAGCATTGAGGTTCTCGCACCATAAGGTAGATGGTCGCAAGAGAGGTTGTTGAAGCTCACACAAGAGATAGCACAACCACAATAATTTAGCAGTAGCATCTGCCATGGAATAGTACTCAGATTCCGTAGATGATCGAGATATCGAGTGTTGCTTTCTTGAGCACCATGAAGTGAACACAACATAGGCACCAACAGATTTTCGATCATCCGAAAAGGTGGCCCAATCAGCATCCGAGAAGGCTTCAAGAGAGATATCAGGGGATGGGGCAATGAAGAGGTCCAAATATGAAGTATTACGAAGATAGCACCAAATTCGCTTGACTGCCTGCCTATTATCCTCATGAGGATCATGTATATGACGACTAACTGCACCAACTGCAAATGAGATGTCTGGCCGAGTGAAGGAGAAATACTGATAAAGTGTAATATCATGGTATGCAATACTTGAAGATGATGGAAGATGTTGCCTTAGAGCAACCGAGGATGTCACTGATTTTGCATTGTCCATACCGGCTCGACACAGAATATCCTTGATGTATTTCCTCTGGGACAATAAAAGACCACCATTCTGAGGAGTGACCTCAACCCCCGAAAAAAAAATTATAGGTCAAGGTCCTTTAAGGCCACCCAAGACTGGAGATGAGAGACTAGATTGTTCAATAGAAAATCATGAGTACCATTTATGATAATATCATCAACATACACTAAAGCATACATGATCGAGGAATCTTGTTGAAAGATAAAGAGTGAGACATCTGTCTTGGAGGCTAAGAAACCAAAGGAGTTGGGATCAGACTAAAGATGGGACCAAGCTCTTGGTGCTTGATTAAGTCCATATATCGATTTACACAAATGACAAACATACTCGAGGTGTTGCTCATCTCAAAAACCAGAAGGTTGCTCCATTAACACGTCCTCCATGAGCACGCCATGTAGAAAAGCGTTGTTCACATCAATTGATGAATCTGCCATCGTTTGGAGATAGCAACAGATAGCACCACGCGAACAGTGGTTGGCTTAACAAGACTAAACGCGTCGCCAAAATCAACCCCAACCTGTTGATGAAAGCCCTTGGCCACCAATCTACAGTGCCATTAGGATTGAATTTCATATGAAAGAGCCACTTGCAGCCCACCACATTCATGCAAGGCTTATATGGGACAAGACACCAAGTACCATTAGAGAGCAGGGCAATGAGTTCACTTATCATGGCTACATGCCAATGTGATATTTTGATTGTCGTCGTGGAGTGGCAGGTTGGATCTGGCATGCTAGACAATAATGGGGGTGAAGAAGTGCTAGGAGAATTACAAAAAAGAGCAATAGAGCGTATAGGAAGTCCTACTAGGAGCCTATAGTCCACACGTGAGCGAACGCACAATACTCGACCCTGCGGGGACCAAGAAGTAACCGAGGATGGTCTAAGGGCTGGGAGACAACAGAAGAAGGTGAAGAAGTGTGTGGATCATGTCCAAGAGAATGAGAAATGGAGGGTGGGGAAGAGCTAATGCTAAGCCAATGAGTGGAATGTGTCGACTTTGTTGCAGGGACAAAGTAGGCCGAGTGAACGGAAATGAGGTCTCATCAAACCGAGCATGTCTTGCAATATAGACATGTCCATATTTGATAACAAGGCATCGAAAACCATGATCGGACACAGGATAGCCAATGAACACACATTATATTGATAGAAACATAAATTTATGCATGTTATAAGGTCGGAGATATGATAACCATGCAACTAAATAATCGAAGGAATTTGTAATCCAGACGGCAATGAAACAATAATTGAAATGGTGAATTTCTTGACAATATAACAAAGGGTAAACGATTTATAAGATAAACAACTGATTCAAAGGCAAAATTCCAAAATCGAAAAGGAACAAAATCATGAGCAAGTAACGCAAGGCTTGTTTCCATAATATACCAAAATTTTCTTTCAGCTGCCCCATTTTGCTCATGTTTGTGAGGTAATTTTTTGTGATGCATGATGCTAGAAGATACAAAATGAGATGCTAGACTAAGGAACTGACGTTTAGAGTCACAGTGAAAAGCACGGATTTTGCAAGAGAACTGACGTTCAACAAATAATTGAAACTGAATAAACGTTTGATGATCGGACTTACGACTTAAAAGAAACAACCATGTGAATTTAGAAAAATCATCTAGAAAAATAACAAAATACTTATGACCAGAACATGACAGTAGGGGTGCAGGGCCCCATACATCAACAAAAATTAAATCTAAAGGACCAAAATTTCGAGTCTCGGTAGGAGGAAGTGATAGCTTTGAAGACTTGCTCAATAGACAACTAGAACAAGTTGGTGCAGATGCAACTTGGTGTAGATGGAGACAGACAAGGGAGATTGTGTTGACGAAGAACAATAGCAACGGTGCGTGTAGACATATGACTGAGGCAAGCATGCCAAAAGGGATCATGAAGGTGTTGAACAAGAAAGACAAACAATGGCGGCTGGGAAGAAGTTAGGGTAGGAAATTGATAGAGGCCTACCTTTGTTCTGTTGTGCAGAAGTACCTGATGGTGTGTCGATCCTTCACAATAAAATAATGTGGATGAAATTCAATATAACAAGAATTATCGCGAGTGAATTGACAAACAAAAACTAATGACTTGGTTAGGTATGGAACATGTAACATAGAATAAAGGGAAAAAAGAGCGAGAGCTAGAGGTGATAATAAACGAATCAAAATGTAAGATAGGAATCTTATTACCATTACCAACATGCAGTTGATCAGTTCCATTATAATTGTCTACTGCACTCAAAGACTAAAGGTTCAGTGTGGCATGAGCTACTCTAGTGTCTAGGATCCAGTCAATGTAAGTACCCAACGCTAGAAGAGAAGTCGATATACCATAAGGAGGAAACACATTTGACGTGTTCATGAATGCCCGTGAATAAGCCTGAGAATTTTCCTGAGACATTGTAGGGTCATGACGAAGAAAAAGACACTACAATAGGGCGAGTGACCGTGGATGCCACGTACAGGGCAAGGATCTCGTCTAGGTGTTAAAAGTCTAGAGCTGCCTCAACCACGGCTTCGACCTCCTTGGTGACCACGAGAAGTAGGGGTGGACACGAGCCGAGCCGAGCTAGGCCAACACTTAAATAGGCCAGGCGTATTTAAAAAGTTTAATAAACGAGCTAGGCCAAATGCTTATAATAGGCTTACAAATTAAGTTTGGTCTGGCTTGTTTATTAAATTCAAGAAGCCTGGCCTAGCTTAATAGTTTATTAAGCCATATTTATTAATTAATATATATATATATATTAAATTAAATTTATAATATTAAAAAGAACATATTGTGCACTTTAGCATTGTACATATCTAACACACTAAAATTAATAATAATTTGGAATAAAAGTGACTTATTGTACCTCTTTCGACTACATTTGATTTATTTGAATCAAAATTATTAATAATTTTTGCTCATATGCTAAACACTTTTAAACTTTAGAATATATATTAATTATATAAGTTGGCCTTATAAGCTAACAAGCTAGGCCTAATATAAACGAGCTAAGTCTGTTTAAATAAAAAGGCCAAATCTTAATTCCGAGACTGGATTGTTTATCTAGAAAGGCGAGCCGAACAAGGCTCAAAATAAGTCAAGTCACGAGCCGCTCACGAATAGCCTGGCTTATTGCCAGCCCTAACGAGAAGGAGACAAATCGAAGTCTGCTTGAGGACTAGTGTAGTTCTCCATGGGAATGGGTGCATTTTCAAGTGGAGATTGATGAACCTGCAGTCAGATCTCATGGCTGGTGATGATGATGTGCAATTCAGAATAAAAAAAATGAAGTTTGGCAAGATGCCAAGGATGCAACAATGTTAGTGAATGCAGAATTGAGGTTGTTGAATATTATGACATGGAAACTTGACGGATGAAGTGGTTGTCCAACAATAGTGAGTTCATCGAAAATATACTTTGCTTGACAAGGTAGGTGGCAACAGAGAGGTCGCCTTTTTCAGACTATGCAACTACATCGTCAACTGTAGAAACTGAGTATGAGATTGTTGTCTAAGGCTTGAAATAGAGATTGTCAGCCCTCAGAGGAAGTGTTGGGACCAATGATGGTGGGAGGACCTCCTCCGAAAGAGAAGCAATAATCCAACTCATCAAGAGTTGATCACAACAAACCCCAATCCAAATAGGCTATCGAGGGAGGGGCCAAGGCGACTGCAACCGAGTTGTCGGATGAGGACAAGGGTGCCGCAGTATGTGGAGGACATGGTGTTGTTCCATCGAGTAACCTTGAAGATTAAAACACTTCAAGATAGGTTGGAATTGAGTCCTCAAGAGTATGTAATAGTTGGGGTTAGGGCTAGCAATAAGCCAGGCCATTCGTGAGCGGCTCGTGAGAGCCTTGCTCGGCTCGCCTTTCTAGATAAATAAGCCAGACTCGGAATTAAGATTTGGCATTTTTAATTAAACAGACTTAGCTCGTCTATATTAGGCCTAGCTTGTTAGCTTATAAGGTTTATTAATTATAGTGTGTTAGATATGTACAATGCTAGAGGGCACAATATTTTCTTTTTAATATTATAAATATAATTTAATATATATATATATATATATATTAATTAATAAATATGACTTAATAAGCTATTAATCTAGGTCAGGCTTCTTGAATTTAATAAACAAGCAAGGTCAAACTTAATTTGTAAGTCTATTATAGGCATTTGGCCTAGCTCATTTATTAAACTTTTTAAATAGGCCTAACCTATTTAAGTGTTGGCCTAGCTCGGCTCGGCTCGTGTCCACCCCTAGTTGGGGTCAATTTGATGGAGAGGAAATGATGCACTTGGTTAAGGGAGGGCAAAGACAATGGTGCAAGGTTTAGATCTACATACGACTCAGATGTATTGGAAGATTGTTTTGAGGAAAATTTTCCAAGAAGAAATGCTCTGATACCATGTAACGATTGATTTTACCTTAATCTTATTCTGGCATACATCATATGTATATATACAGGTGAGTTAGGATAAGGGTTATGACAGAAGATACTATAACTACATATGACTAATCTAATGTAGATCACATGAAACCATCTAACTTCAATATATAAACTAATATCACCAAACATAACTAATCTAGTCAGATTATGAAAAATTATCTAACTACAATATCTAAACTAATATCACTAACAAATGGAGCATGAAGGTGACAAGTCCCAGTTGATAAATTTCATTCAACTCATCATGTTTGGACGTAAAAAAACATTGTGTGAGAGAAGAGTATGTTTAAGCTGTAGGATCACTTGGCACCAAGAGGGGGATTGTGGATTGGTGTAAGAAAATTTTAAACCGATTTCACAATAAAAATGTGGAAGCTCAAAATCGATTTATCGCAAAGCCCAAATCATAAGTTCTCAATCAAGAACAAATGCAATAATAATATGAGAATGCAAGATGATAAGTAAAGCAAGTAAGAGAGAAATGCAAACTCAAGACACAGATCAAGTTGTTGACGAGGTTCTGCCCCAACTTGGCCTACGTCCCCGATCCAACTTCTCGACCTCGAGACCGTCGGAGATCCACTAGCACTTCTTTTCAACTAGGGAGAAGAACCCCTTTACACCGCACCGTCTTTTCTTCGCTCCGAGAGATAAGGCACACCTCTCTTCCAAGGAAGCTCAATCTCACACTTTTCTTCGCTCAAGAGGCTATATGTGAACCTCTCTTA
>LTAE01001706.1:0-45231 GCA_001647135.1 Pontederia paniculata | reverse complement strand
GGTCGCCCTCTTTATATCTTGGGTCGACCGTTTATGCCTCCTCCTCCATATACACTTCTTTTTATATGACCTCCTCCTCCTTCAACTGGTCGACCGCTTATATCCTTAGGACGCCCACTGCACACTTATGGTACTTCATTGATATATATCACGTATACAGTAGTCGTCCATTCCTTCAGCTCAGGTCGACCGCTGTACTTAACTTGTCTATATCCTGTTGCAAAAATCAGCTCAAACAAGTTCATTAGTACAGACTGAGTTCACTTACAAATTTGTGATCATTCAAAATATTCTCGGGATCCTAGATTCAACATTCTTTGGTTTAGACGCACTCACAATCGTGAAATTTCTCCACACGGCGTGACTTATGCGCATCACAGATAGTCATTTCGTCGTTGTTTTCACGACGTGAAATTGGTTTTCATTAGTCATGAAATTTCTTTCAAATGTGTTGTTTGTGGTCATGGGCGTGAAACTCCCGTCACGGTCATGACTTTCGATTTTCATATATTTTGTCTCCAATTTCACTTCAAATTGTTGTGGTCTTCCTCCGTAGCACTGTCAAATGTTATGGACATCAAAATACACTATATTATGTTGACTTTAACTTTGTAAAACTAAAATAAAACGAAATGAAAGACAAAACGATTCATACAATGATGAAATCAATGAAAATTAAATTAAAAATGATATGAAAAATATGACTAAATTGGCACGCATCAAACTCCCCTAAGCTTAAAGTCTTGCGTCTCCTCAAGCAAAATTTCATAGCAATGCTCAAGAATATTCCATCATAACATATATCATATAGACAATACTTTCATTGGATCATCTCTCTCCTACTCCTCAATAGCAACGCACTTTCTTAAATCCTCCTACTTCATAGTGTTTCTTTCTAATCCATAAATAATTTAAACAATATCTATCCTAGCTTATAGAAAGATTCTATCACACTACAACATTAATGTTGAAGGTAGAAGTATCTCTTGAGCTTATATTATTAAAAACTAAAAGTAATCTCAACTTGTAATCTTATAAGTTCTAACTTTCAACCAGGGTTGCACAAGGAAGTTCATGTAGCGGGCTTTCGGTCGATGGATTCCACACCATACGAACTTAGGTCATCAAGATTTAACAGTCTCCTACGTATATACTTGCTCAAACATTCTCGGGTTCTAAATGAAAGGTCGAACTAGGCACCTAAGTTAGCACTTAGGCGCTTCTCCAATTTGCACAAGGTGATTCATGTAGCGGACTTTCACTTGATGACTCCTAGACAAGATGGTCTTAGGGCAATAGGTGTTAAAGAAACTTTTGAGCTTACTTGCTCGAACTCACCCAGATTCTGGATAACACATAAGTATTATCTCAACTCCTTTATTTCACAATTTGCATTTTCAGATTTTTTTGCATTTTTTCACTTTTTCAACTTTGCATTTTTCACAAAACTTTTTTATAAGCTCACTAGATACTTAAACATTCAATAAAGAAGGTTGTAATACTCAAGGCTCAAATACAATAAAGATGAAAAAGAATTATAATATAAGAATTCATAGCCCTATCCACAAGATTCAAGAATTCAATATGTATGCTTGTGATTTACATTCAAAAGAATAGCACTCAAATTTCATAGACCGTACAAGACAACCCCAGAATATATATTTAAGTTAGAAGTTCAACAAGGGTTAGTAAAGGGTGATGATATTTTTCTTCACACTAATCATGAATGCATACAAGATAACACAATGAAACTAAACATGAAGTGCACTAAAGAAAACAGAATGCATGAAATGTAAAATCCCCCAGTCTTAGACCTAACATTGTCCTCAATATTTAAACCTTAGATGAGGGAGGTGATACACGATGAACAAAAAGAAAACATGCAACTAAAAGAACATTATGACTAGACTAGTCCATAGGTGGAGTGAAGAATCCTCCACAGTTTCCCTGACTGGTGTGATACTCGTGCATGTGCTGAATCATCTCGTCAGTGCTATCCTCGTGCGCAATATCTCCATCATCATGTCGGATTGGCACAATTGCTCTGCTCAAATCGCCTTCATTGTGGCATGAATGCTTGAAAAATCATATTATGGAGTGAAGGAAGTCATGTTGTCAGTGTGATCATTGGGCAGCTCAGAAGAGTGTCATGCATTTGATGGTCGAGCTTTTCAACGAGGAGAAGGAAGAGGTGGGGGCTCAATTGGTTGTTTAGGCCACCAAGAGAGTGACGGAAAGAAAATCTAACTAGCTTTGTCAAAAATGGTGAACCTCTTCAAGTTGTGACCAAGAATCCTATCCTGCCTTTTCTTCAAAATGAACATGGTAACTCCCCTATCGACGCAGGCGAGCTTCATGTTCAGCATCATACTCTGGTTCAAATAAATATTGCCCTTGACCAACTTGGAGTCCGCCAACTTCATCTTGAAATGCTTAGCAATCGGGTTCAATCCCTGGTAATAATCTTACCCTTCGTCTTCTTGGCGTGGAGCTCGAAGTTTCTGGCAAAGAAGGCTCCTACATTTACACCAACACCCTCCACCATCGCGTACAGTAGGTAAAGCTCTATTGGGAGGCCGTCACTATCGCCTCATCCGCATATGGTATTGGAGAGAATCCTGTGGGCGAAGCGTAGGGTCGGGTTTTGGATGTGGCTGGTCTTGGCGTATCGATAGTTGAGGATGATATCCCCGTAATGGCTCTCCTGAATTCTCATGTGTCAAATTCTCTGGAGACACATCATTCTCCTACATGTGGGAACTAGTAGATATCATTGAACTCATTTAGGAAGAGGGAGATCCTTTTGTTGCAAATTTGGAACTCGATCTTGGTAGCCTTGTATTCAGTGCCATTATAATTGATGGTCTTGAAGCTGCTGAGGAACTCGAGAGTGACCTCCTCGTAAGTGTCCTCAGCTTTCTCGAGGAAATGGATGATGCCGATCCGACCAAACAATTATGTTATGTCGCTCTCCAGTCCGTAGGCCTCTAAAGTCCTCTAGTGAGCGAAGTGGATTGGAGTGATATCCATGAAGGAGAGATCCTAATACTGCTTGTTCTTCTCATCATTATGGTATGTGACAAATTAGGGCCTCACGATCGATCCCTCGTATGGCATGTCTTCATCCTTAGTTTTAGGCTTCTCCGTGTCCTCTGGTTCTTTCGGTGTACTTTAGAAAATGTCAGGAATGTCAATAGGGAGAGGCACGACTATGGCCGGTGATGATGCTCGATGTAAGTCTTCCTTCAGCTGGCATGACCCATGATATAGGAATCACAGCCATGAGCGATTCAATGCATATACGCCTCTTCAGAAGTCAAGGCCCATGATCTAGGAATCACGGTCGTCAGCGAGCCGATGCAAGTCTTCCTTCATATGTTAGCAGGGAGAGGCACAGTCATGATGTGTGATGATGCTCGATGCAAGTCTTCCTTCAGGCAGGAATCAGAGTTGCATAAGCTAATCCATCAATAGAAAAGTGAGTTTGTCCCGACCCATGATCTAGAAATCACATCCATGAGCGACTAAGTGCAAATACGCCTCTTCAAAAGTCATGACCCATGATCTAGGAGTCACGATCATGAGCGAGTCGATGCAGGTCTTTCAGATGTCATGACCCATGATAGTGGGTTCATGATCATGATATTGTGGCACTTCTTCTTTAGTAATAGGATCACAACCCGTGAACAAGAAGTCACGATCGTGATCGATTCGATCTCTGTTGAACGTCATCGGAGATGATGATTGTTGTTGGTTGATGGATTCACCATCGTAGCATGCATCGATGACACCAAAAACTTGACATAATCATTGTGGGTTGTCGGCGAGGGTGATGGGCACGATTTTCGGGTCGAAGAATGGCTAGAGAAGATGGGGCATAAAGAAGAAAAGTCATCGGAAAGAGTGAAGGAGGAGAAGACTTGTAGGATATGGGATTTCCTACATTCGATCAAGACTATTTTTAGACAAGTTACGAGTGTGAAATTCACGTAGTTGTATTAAATTCAGAATTTAATCACGTCGCAATTTGGGAGAATACTGGTAGCAGTTGGGATTCAGAATAAATACAACCAAACAAGGTTTCAAACTAAAAGATATGTCATGGCCCATGACTCAAAAGTCATGAACGTGATTTTTTAGTATTTATGTGTAAAGTCTACATCTCGGGTGTGATATTTGATTCATGGTTACTTGTCATGGCCATTGATGCAGGAGTCATGACCGTCATGTTCGAGATATGCGCGTGAAAAATGCATACCGACCATGTGGTTGGTATTTCACAATCGTGAATAAGTGATCACGACCATGATGGGTAGATTCAAAAATAATAAATATGCATTGTCGGTGTAGTTCGGTCACACTCGTGACAAGGTGTCACGACTGGTAGGTTATGGTCATGAAACATTTGTTATGGTCCATGACATAATTCAGAATTCTTAGGGATGGATGCGCACATGGTCGTGACCAGTTGTCACGGCTCGTGAACATAAGGCTCACTCACAGCCAGGACCAAATGTCATGGTCCATGAGATCAGGCGGAATGATAGAATAGTTTAGATCACATGTGCTCACGATCATGACCAGTTGTCACGGACCGTGAATTTTATGTGTATCATGCCTTTGTTGCGCCCATTGTCGTGAAAAGTTGTCAAGGCCCATGAGATGACGAGTCATGCCTGTGATGCAAGGTGTCATGTTTTATTGAAAGGGTGATTCTCGTTATAACATGTTGTTCTCGGCCATGATAGAGAAAAAAATTTTAGAAATTTTTTAGAAATTTTCGGTGGAATGAATCTTGAACTCATAATTTCACTAAACAAACTCTAAACTAAGATGAAAATACTCGAAGACTAAGATACTAAGACACAAAAAAAAACTAAGAGAGAGTTTATGCGGACTAATGTTTAATTATAGTTGTTAGCTTGACTTTACCTTAGCTTGAGTTATTCCAATTGTTTGCCAACCCGAATTGATATAGACTTATCCTCTCCTTTAGGTTTCTTTTAGTGTCACTCGGTAGGGTTCCAAGGGCACATCCTAATAAGATATTTGCTAGATGGCCTACTTGTACTTCAAGATTGCGAACATATGCATTGTGATTTGTCACCTTGGCCTCCATAGTAGTCATGAACTTGATCAGCATCTCTTCCATGTTTCTCTTCAGTCCAATAAGTGGATGTTGGGATCTTTATGGGAGAGGATTGAATATGTTGCATTGTCCCATGCTAGATTAGGATGATTCCTCCGTCTAGGATTGTAATTGTTCTGAAAGGGTTATTGTTCTTGGGGTAAGAACCAACTAGAAGACTAGCATTTTCAAATTTAGTAGACTCAAAATTATTGTTCTAAGGACATTCAGTGTAAGAATGTCCTTCTCCACACAACTCATATTATTGAATAGTTCGAGTCATAAGTAGCTCAAACTTCTTGTGTAGTGACTCCAACTAAGCCACAACTTCATGATTTGAGCTCGACTCAACATTGTTCATGCTTTTTGTCCTGGTGCTCCTTGATTTTTGTTCTGCTAGGAGGAGTTGAGGGTGACATCTTCAATCATCTCATATATTTCCTTAGGTATTTTCTTCCCCAAATTAAACCTCCAACATATGAGTTCAGTTTGTTCTTGTCTTCTTGAAATAACCCATTGTAAAAGTCTTCTAGTATTCACCATAATGGGTCTGATGGTCAGGAACTTTTGCCACCACCTCTTTATATCTCTCACAAGCTTCATATGAAGTTTCTTCATCTTCCTGCTTGAAAGTCATCAATTTGTTACTCATCTTTGCAGCTTTATAAGGTGGGCAAAACTTGGTGATGAATATATTGATGAACTGCTCCCAAGTTGTGATGGCACCATTAGGCACGTGTAGGCATGGCCAGGCATATGCCTTCGCCCTTGCAATACATGCCTTAATCATTTCGTCATCATCACGAGCGTGAAAGCGATTTTGGGCCTTCATAATGCTTAAGTTCAGCTTATAGGCGTTGAAGGACGAAGGGAGAGACCCCTCCCAAATTTTGACATAACTATTAATATATATATTAAAATAGGTAAAAAAATAAGAAAATGTTGTATGTATGTATATTTGGCCCTTCTCAAGTTTTGAGTCGGGCTCTCACGGACATTATCAGTCTCGTCATTGTCGTCATATTCAGTTTTTAGTTAATTTGGCCTTCAAATTCACTCCAATTTGTTGTGGTCTTTCTCCATTGAACTGTTGAATGCCCTAGACATAAAAATGAATAACATTATGTAAATTTTGGCTCTAAAAATTAAATTAAAGTGAATTTCTAACCAAAATGAAGCATGAGACGATGAAATTGATGAAGATTAAACTAAACATGCTATGAAAAATATGAGTAATTTACCATGCATCAATACTCCAGTAGAATCTTTTTACACCTGATTAATGGTATAAAATTGACAATTCTAAAAATTGAATTGAACTGTACAATTCATACCAATCAAGAGGCCTCTTCAACAAGTTGTTATTGTCACATAGGAAAGGTGGATAAGGCATTTTCTTGATGTTGGACGATGAAAATTTTCTTGGAAAGACACTTTTAAAAAAAAAAAGTTATGGACTTTTGAGCATTTATGTATTATCTTTTGAAACTTTTTTTGCGATAATAAAAATTTGAATTATTTCTTCTGACATCCCCTAACTATAACTTTTTTTAGACGTTGTTACAAATTTACAAACTTTAGTTCGCAAAGTTATCTCAATTTGTCACATTCTTTAGTCAGATTTCATGCAAAATTCAATTAACTTAATTTTAATAAGTATGGAATGTTATTTTTACCTTACTTCTTTGATATAATAAAAATTATTTTCAAAACGGAAGTAAGGCTACAAATAATATTTAATAATAACTATTTTATGAATTTGAAATATTTTGATCATGTTGTTATGAATATGAACGTATCTTTCTTATATTAAATAAGTAAAGGTAAAAATGTAATTTTATAACTATTCAAAAAATAAAATTAATAGAATTTTAGGTGGAATATGGCGGAATATAATTGAGTGTCTGTTAGATGAAATAATTCAAAATTATATAAGTTCAAATACTTTTAAAATTTATATTTATCCAATATGAACAGTAAGCTCATTATATATCATGTTAACTTGGAACTATATATATATATTATATATATATATATATATATATATATATAAGCACCTTGCAAGATAGGCTAATTAGAGTAGTAAATTTTACTATATATACACCTTGCAACTTTCATTTTTCTTTTCAAATTAACAAATGTATCCTTTTGTAGCAAAAATATCCTCTTTATATATGTTACTAAATTATTTGTTGATACGGCATGTTGATTGTATATGATATATCATTTCTTTAAATTCTACACAAGTTAGATATAGATGAAATAAATCTTTGTTCCCAAATCTTATGAAGTAACTTGGATGTAAAAATGTTTCTTTATATTTTTTTATACTTTTGATAAATAATCAGCATGCCACATCATCATAATACTTGATACATATCATCAAATCACTCGTTAACTTATAATAATTGATTAAGTGAATAGTTTTGTTACAAAATAAAAGGTTAATTTGTTATTGCAAATAATTAAGTTAGAGGGAAGTTGACGAAAATAATAATGCCAGTAATACAAATCATCAAACATAAATGTTTTGCAAAGCAAATTAAAAAAAGGATGGATTCTTAGAGACGGCCAGCAGATAAATGAGTAAAAATGATGCTTAAAAAATTCATGGATTGGGCCAAATTTATGTGAACCACTCCTGTTTCCAAAACAGGGCCTCAAACATGTTGTAACACCCTCAATTTTCAGGCCTAAGAGGTAGCTTCATGAGATATCCTCCTCATTTTTCACGACTCGTTCTTTTTGGGTGATAAAACTTTGTATATTGCATATTGTCATGTCAAATGAGTAGAAGACTGTATTTGGGTTCATCAAAATTCAGCCCAAAGTTGTGAAACATATTGCTTTCTTATTTTTTAGTGGATTACAATTATGCTAATCGGTTCTTCCTCAGCATTGGTTTATGCAGTGTTCCTTTTCTCTGTCATGAATGATAACAAATTGACCTCCTCACAGCAACTTGTGGTTGTCCAATTTATCCTTGTTTCATCTAAAGATTGTGATGTTAATTAATTATTTCCTAGATGATTGCTAAACAGATACTTATTTATGCATTTTGCATGTATGTGAATTTGTGATAATCATCTTGTCGGGATAAAATGCGGAATAAAATTCTTAAGAATAAAAAGAGTTTATTAAATGAAATTAGTATTATATTTATAAGTTTGAAAATAGAAAAAAAATCCAAACCAATTGGAACATTAAAGTCATTTACCAAATAGCAAGAGAAACTAAAAAATCTAATACAAAAAGAAAGATTAAATAGGGTTGTAGTCAAACTATAAAAAAATTGAAAGATAAAAAGTTCTAATAGAATTATAATCAAACTATAATAATTTTCTCATGTGATTTGAATCCTAAAATCTAACCAATTGATTATTCACAAAATTAAATATGACTTCAGAATTCTTATCTCATAAAGTTTATAACTCTATATATATATACTCTGAAAACGTTGAGTCCGATACACTAAAGTCCCATACGAAATAAGAGAAAAAAAAATAAAATCACTTTGAACATTAAAACATGCAGAAAGTACGAAGGAAAATAAAAAATTTAATATAAATGAAAAACTAAACAAGTTATAGTCAAACTAAAAAATTAATTAACGAAGTTAAGGTGAAATGATAAGGAGCTCTATCTCGCTTCAAGTTCGAATCTTCTAAATATAAAAAATACTCATCATAATCAAGTGTTTGATCCGAACGACACAAATTAATAAAATAATATGGGACAACCAAAAAAATAAAAGACAAAAACTTCAAAAAAAACTTAGATTCTTCTAATTTTTTACATGCCATTTTTCATTTGTCCATTCTTATATTCTTGAGATGTGATTCGTCATATCTTAAATAGGATATCCCCTTCGTATACACCGTGATATATCTGTAGAATATTGGACACCAGAGCTTCTGCTAACGTTATGCAAGATAACAAATATATTTTTTTTCTTCAATGAACATAAATGCATATCATTGTAAAATAAAATAAAGTTCAACTTCTCTGTGTCTGTTTTGGGATATATTCAACTTCTCTGGATTAACTTTTCAGCAACCTTTCTCCGTCAAAGGAGACAACTTACAGAAACAGATTTTGCCCATTTGGTGATGGGTCCTGTTCAAGTCTCAAAACCTTACATAGAAGTAGTAACACACCCATCCAGCCTTCTCTGAAGGCTCACAGCTCATCTGAACCGTAATAAATGCACCCAAGATATCATATGAGAAGTACATGATTTCAATTGATTTTAAGTGGTAAGTGACAGAAAACATCTTTGCTAATAAAACGAGACAAATTCTTAAGAATCGAATATTCGAACAAAGTAATCCTTGATCATTAAGTTTAAAGAGTAAAAATAGATATTCAAATCTCGACTTCTAATTTTGAGTATAACAAAAATGAGAAAGTAATAACAACCAATGAATTGTATCAAAAAAATATTCCTAGTTTTAGATATAACTAATTATTCATATCAAAATTAAGACTCCAAATAGGAGGCTGGATTCCATATGACCACCGCATCATTTGTGGGGCTGATTTTGACTCTGTGGGTTGTGGCATTGTGGCCTGTGTGGATGGTGAAAAGAAGTTTAGGATAAGGTGTAGGTGGTGCCAAGGTTTATCAACTATCTGATGTTTGGTGAGGACCCAGAAACCATGAAAGTGGGGGGGAAGGATTGATGGAGTGGGGCCATGCAAAACCAAGAAACATAGTTGAAGATATCATTTCAATTTGAGGCAGAACAGCTTACTTTTAAATTTTTGAACAATAATTTAAATAAAAATTTAATCATAAAATCAATATATTCTCAAGGATATTTTCTTCGGTGACAATTTAATGACAAGGTCAAGTGCACTGCCCTGTTTCTCTCTGAGAATGAGAGGCCCCCCACATGTCTGTACCTGCCATCTGGAATGGAGAGATGGCACTTCCTTGCGAGCAATTTTTCGGAGGGGCTAGTCAAAAGTTGAAAGCTGATAATTTTGATGATGGTCTCCTACCCACCCCCTATATTGCCCTACAAGGCTACAACTTCTAATGCATTTCTATTTTATCTATTTATATTGAATAAAATTCATATTGGAATATGATTGTCGTGATTGATACTCATCTTAACTTGTCAGAGTCCAATGTTATACCTTTTGGGCGTCTTTTGTTTCTTTTTGATGAAACTTTCATCAACATTTTTCACTGTATTACTCACCCAGTACCCTATTTCAGACTCCTTTTTTTCAGAAAAAGGAAAACAGTTTTTTAATATATTTGTTGTTTGAGAATAAGGTAACCAGATTCATTTCTATTTATTTTTCTGTTGAAGTATCAATAATAATTAATCTTACATTTGTTTCCTCATAGTGCTTTCAAACCCTCCATTGCTCTTGATGTGCACAGGAAGCCTTTAAGCTGTGAGCACACCTTTAAAGAAGGATTGACTCCTTAAGACCTTAATTAACTATTCTTATAATCTAATGTTATTAGCATTTTTCTCTTATAATAGAATGCTAAAGAAAAAGAATTATTACTAGCAACTTTTGGAAGTCATAATACAGAGTAAAACTAAAAGATTTTGTAAAAAAAAATAATAGTATTTTACTTGCTCACTTAACAAAAAAATCTTCCGATTGAAAATAATTGTATTTCAGTGGAAACTAAAAGTAATTGTCGTGCAAAAGTTATATGTGAAAAGATGAGGAAAAAGATTGATGCAAAGTTTTTTTTTCGTTTTAAAAAATTAATCTTTTAAAAGACCTTCTTTTAGTATTATTGATATTTCAAAATATTGAATGGTTAATTTGTTAGATAAAAATAAAATAAAATAATATTATTTAGTGGTGGCAATAAAGTGACCCCTACTCGAAGAATCCATTTGACGTCTGGACGTCACCCATGCCATTCAAGCTTCCGCTTCATGTGTTAGGAATGCATGAACTAACAACAACACAAGCACCATAATTGATGACCATCAACAAATATATTTTAATCCCCTTCTTTTAAGAATCCATTTTTTTCACTTGAAAATTATAAGAAAATGATCAGGAAATAAATTTTCCACTTTCTCTCTCCTACGAGAGAAAGAAGATTTCGAACTCTGTGCTATGCGATTAACGAGGTAAGCAACTACGTCCACGTCATCGCCTCTGGCGTAAAGCTCCCACTACCGTCCCGGTCCCTCGTTCCCGTCCGCACGACCGCATATAAACTTCCTATGCGATCACAAAAGCTTGATTGGCCGCGCGTCCTGTTACCATTGGTTGCAAAAGATTCGCCAACAATGGATAGTTTAAGACCGTCCGTTTCTAATCCGACGGGAGTTAAACGCGGACGACAAGGACGAGGCACCGTTCGATCGCACCAAAGCCGTCCTGCCGTCGTTCGATCTCTACCCTTCGTCGGGGTTGATCTCAAGCGGCGCTGAGATACGATCCGACGGCGTAGCATGCAGGCGCACGCCGATATCTATAAGTACCTCACTAAGTGACGAAAGCGATGGGACCCACACTATCGAGGAGGGATCTGGTTGGACAACAACTGGATCTCCGCTGTTCGGCACCAAACATGGATACATCTCCTTGTTAGATACGTATAATCCATTAGTTATTATGATGTATGTCCATCTCTTTTTTTTCCTTTTATTTTTATAATTATCCAAAAAAATCTAAAATAAATTTGGATAAAAAATATAAGAAAAAGTAGGGTTCTTATTTTATTTTTTAATTTATTCATTTTTTTTATTTGGATTTGCAGTATCCAAGTGATCCAATTTCCAATTTTTTTGTTTATATACGAACTGTTCCTCGCCTGCATTCTGTTGCTCCCTTTCTGCAAGCTGCTCCATTTCTCTCATTCAGCTCTGCGCCTTCTCACTTTGAAGGGCGCGTACGGGAGAGAGCTTATAGAGGGCGTCTGGGGAGCCACTGCACAGCGCCACTTCCATTGTTCCCAAAGAGGCAGGCTTTGGGAGCTGCGAGGAGCACCTGTTCGCTTCGGTTGGGGTGCTTGTTTTTTGGCGTCTTCCTGGATTGCAGAGTGCAGATAGAGGAGAGGAAAGAGGTAAAGGTGGGATTTTTATCGCGCCGTAGATGAACTTCGCCCATGGTTTTTGAACTTAGGGTTCTTGTTCGTGTTTAGCTCCGTTTAGAGCAGGCTTTTCGTGGTTGTTTTTAGGGTTCTTGGAAGAGGGTGAAAAAGTTCGGGACGAGGTTTCGTTTGATCCATGCATGGACGGGAGGGACGGCATGACGATGTCCGGAACGCCCTCGTACTACTTGCATAGAGGGATCGTCGGACCTGGCGGAGGCTCGCAGCAGCCGGGGCTACATGGGAGTCCTCCGCCGCTTCCAGGGATGCGGTCCATTCTCAATCCAGGCCCTACAATGGCCGCACCGCTTTCCGCCATTGGATCGGGGGCGTTTCAGGTGGAGTCCCCGCCGCCCGTCTCGTCCCACGGCGGCGCCGGCAGCGGCGTCGTTGCAGGCAGCGTGGCTGGTGGAGGGACGAGCCAGAGCGAGCCTGGGAAGAGGAAGCGGGGCAGGCCGAGGAAGTACGGGCTGGACGGGAACGTGTCGCTTGCGCTGTCGCCGTTATCTTCTCCGCGCCCCGCGTCCGCGTCCGGCATGCTCTCAGGGTCTGCTTCAGGGTCTGGCACTCCCGGCCAAAAGCGCGGCAGAGGTCGACCGCCGGGAAGTGGGAGGAAGCAGCAGCTGGCTTCACTTGGTGAGTTAAAAATTCAATCTTTTTGTTTCCTTTTAATTTGTTTTGGCAGGAAAGCACGCTTTCCTTTGCATTACGAGTTTATCTGATGGCATTCGACAAATTTGATGAGTAATTTAAGTCTTACTTTTGAGTTGAGTGCACTTCAAACTCTTGTCAGATTGCTTAAATTATGCAGGAAATAATTGTCTGAAGTAAATAAATATCAAAATAAGATGAAACCAGACAAGCCGGTTCCTTTTTGGCTATTAATTAAGAAATGTACTGAACAAGAGAACAACGTATTTTAATAATATATATTCTTTTCCCCTAAAAAATCAACCTTTTCCTAATTTCTTCTTCATTTTAGTGATTTATTCGATATTTTCATTATAAAAATTGCTATGGTTTAGTGTATCTTTTCTATCTTATGGGTGGTTCTTCCTGTATGCTTGGCATTGGCACTTAGTATGATTTTTAAATGTCTGGTTTGGAACTGCAGCTATTTCTGTCCTATTTGTTCACTCTGTGGGAAACTAAATAGATATAGACCTGTAAATAAAGAATCTTTGATGCGTACCTTGACTTTATATTAAGGCACCATCGTGATTCGTTTGATGGTTGTCTGCCATGATAAGCATATTTTTTTTGTAGAATGAGCAATGTTTTGGGGATCACAGGTCCCTGTGTGGTTTTCAGTTTGGATGACTTTAAGTAATGTTATTGGATTAATAAAAAAATATTTATGTTGTAGCAAGCGGTGTGCTTCTATTTAATATTTTTATTATTCTTACAATTATTTTCTATACGTATCTAATTAGCTCTAAAAATGAGAAGGCAGTGCACTGCCATCTCAGAGCTTGGGAAGCTTCTTTTTTAAAAAAAGAGCTTGAAAAGCTGTCTTGAGTTCTCTTGTGTGTCAGCAGATGTTTATGTATATTTTGCTTTTAAAAATCTGAGAAATTGTGCCCCTCACATGGAACTACAGTTCTCTAAACTCGTGATACAAATTAAAAATAAAAGCAGTGTTCTTTGCAATCCTTTGTTGATGACCAAGCAATCATTGTAGTTAGTGTCTGTCATATTTAGCCTTTTCATCTGCATAAGAGAGGGTTTTAAAATACTGAAGGCTTGATTCTTGTCAATAAAATGAGTTTTTTTAACTTATGTCTTCAGAAGTTGAAAAGCAAATAGCCTTTTCAATTTTTGATGCGAGTGTATCATCTCATTGTCTCAAGTGTCATCATTGTAATTTACATGGAATATCTTTCGGACATCTTAAATTGTCAGCAATGTGAACTTTTTTTGAGGGAAGAGAAGGATGACTAGCAAGTTGGTAGTCATCTAGAATTTCATTACCGAAAAAGAGTAACCATACAGAGATTTTAATCCTCGACGAGAGGAAAGTCAAAAAATGCTAAAACAGAGATGGAGAAAATAAAAAAAAGAAACTGAGCAACCGCCAAAAGATAACGGAAGCAACACATAGTCGATGCCAAAAAAGACTGAAACGCCTTAGTCACGAATAAGCGTTTGGTAGTGCCTAATGATGTTGTTAGCACTATAAACTTATGTACATGAATTTTGTTATTTGGATTAATTGAGGATATAATATTTCTGGAGTATTTCCATATATAGTACTCTTCAGTGCTAAATGTACTACTTTTAGATTTGTTAGTTCTTTTCTGAGACATGATATAGGATTTTTCCTGCTATGCACATCCATATGTATCTTTTTCATTTGACCTGGAGGCAGTTTCTGGTAGTAGTTGCCACTTACATGTATGATAAATCGCGTCGCATTCAACTCCTGTACTTGCTCTCTTACTCTCTTAACAGGGGAATGGGTTGTTGGTTCAGCTGGAATGGGCTTCACTCCGCACATGATAACTATTGCAGAAGGAGAGGTATGGTGACTGTTATCGTCTATTTATGCAATTCATGATTGAAATGACTCATGGAAAATTATAAGCAAGGCTGTAGTCCATCAGATATCTCATAACTACAATTCACCAGTTATATATTGGTTGTGTTTCACTTTTCTGCAGGATATTGCAACCAAGATTATGTCATTTTTGCAACAGGGGCCAAGGACTATTTGTATCCTCTCAGCTAATGGTGCCGTCTCCAGAGTGACCCTCCGACAGCCTGAAACTTCTGGTGGTATTGTGACATATGAGGTTAGATATCCTTTTTAATTATAGTCAATTTACTTAAAGAATCCTGGATCAGTTATAAAGATATTAAATTATTTATTTTGTCAGTGTCAATCTCAATCATGTGATTGAGTTATTTTCCTTTGTGTTTGCTGATGTGCATCTGCTTCAATAGTATTTTAAATATTTATGTCATAGAACATCAGCAGGATTTTCATAGACCTGTATGATTTCTGGTGGTATTGTGACATATGAGGTTAGATATCCTTTTTAATTATAGTCAATTTACTTAAAGAATCCATAAGACTGATTTGGTAGGAACTTAATTTTCATGCTAAGAGGGAAAATAGTGATTTTCCAGAAATTGGTTTTAAGGGGTTCTTGCAGGAAAAATTGTGGCGTACTAATCAAACAAATATAATGAATTTGTACTTGACGTGAAGGTGAAAGTAAAGTTTTCATGGACTCCATGATGGATATCTACTAAGCTATTTTACTCCTAAATTCTAGTTAAGTTGTAGGAAATAGATTATTCAAGTGTTTATTTATCAAAACTATGTTTTAAAGGATCAATGCAAGGACATTTGTAGGGCTCTGAACACTCCTATCTACTACATAACATGGAGACCAATAAAAGGTAAACTCAAATAAAAGGAAAACTAATCAAAAGAAAACCAAACTAATGGGTTATACTAATGTTCTACAACTAAACACCAATTACTACGGCGGAAAGCCCATAATACTCTTCTTGTTCTACATTATTCCATTTTCAAATTCTAGAAAGTTAATTTTACAAATGGCTTAGTTTAGTTATCCAACGTAATAGGTGAGCCAAATTTTTCGTTAGCAAGCAGAATGTGTTTTAGCTATCAATGTCAATCTAAAGGAGCCATACAAGGATTCTAAAGGAGCTATCAATGTGTTTTAGCTATTAATTTTATAAGTTGTCCGCTTATTTTCATCACTTAGGAAATAGACTATTCAAGTATTCATTTATCAAAACTATGTTCTAAAGGAGCCATACAAGGATATTTATAGGGCTCTAAACACTCTATCTATCAAATAATATGCAGACCAGTAAAAGGTAAACTCAAATAAAAGGAAAACAAACTAATGAGTTATACTAAAGTTCCAATTACTTTGGCAGAAAGCCCATAATACTCTTCTTATTTCATTTTCAAATTCTAGAAAGTTGATTTTTTAAATGACTTAGTTCAGTTATCCAATATAATAGGTGAGCCAATTTTTTTTTAGCAAGCAGAATGTGTTTTAACTATCAATGTCAATCTAAGAGAAGAGAGGGATTCAAGATCAAAATATAAATATAACTTTGAAGCATGATTAGTGGGATCTCATTTCCAATATTCAGATAAGCATTTTTATTTCATTAGAAGGAAATTTAATTTCAGTTGATCTTCTTCTCCAAAAAAGTTGAAATTGATGCATGTAGCTCTGTTTTGCTCCTCCGAAGGTGTTTATTACTTCATATAGTATTAATTTGTTAGCATTTCTAGAAGAACATTCTCCTGCTCAAACGAGTATAAAGAAGTAATGCAGATTAGTGGACAGTGTCTAGATGGATGGGCTAAGTTGATGAACAATATAATGAAAGACTCTGACAAAACAAATTGAGGAACGGTATCCCTACATCAAAAGGGGGAAATATAAATTGTAGATACCCCCTTACTAAGAGAGCTTTTGTTGTATTTTTTAATACATAACAAAATTGTTTGTTGGTAGATATTGATAGACAATTTTCCTTACTACTTCTCAAGTTGGCCAATGTACACAAGCATGTTTTTTTTTACACAGTTGATATTTTGTGGCATGAATTACATCATTGATAGTCAGTTGAATTTTGTTAGTCATAGATGGGGATGTTTACTGAAAGAATTTTGTGAATTGACAGTTGTCAGGTACTGCCTAGATTAAGAGATATTCGTGACCTGCATTTTTTTTTTGAGAGAGAAAAGGATGGTTATCAAGAGTAACCATCCATTTTATTAAGGCAATGATGGTTTACATATTCTTGTTACATGAGAATTAGAAGATCAAAGGATTAGCATCTCATTCATTCGTTCACTAGTCTCTCAGCTATAGTTACAATATTCTCCACATATAATATCTCCCCTCAAAATATGCATCCATTGCGTTGAAGCCACATAGATCATAGGAAAGCAAATGGTGTTATTTGCTTTCTTTTTGGAACATAAATTTGTATCTGATGATCTTGACTCCCATCACGCCTGAAAGAGTTCCAAAAGCTTTCTGCCGATTGAGTGTTGATCCATGTGCATTATGTTCTATGCCACACTTCTCTAACCACCAAACAGTCAAAAAATATGTGATCAATATTCTCTTCGAAAGTATTACAAAAGGAGCACGTTGTGCTAGCCTCTTGCACTCATCTTTGGATATAGCATCTTGTAGGTAAGAGCTTTCTTCTATTTTCAACCGTTGTGGGATCCGAAGCTTCCATATCATGTTGCAATCCATTCTCAAATCATTATCCTTCAATTTGTTATCACTTATCAGAATTTTGAAAACTTTCTTGACTGTAAACTGACCTTGAGACCACATCCAAGAGTCTATTTGGGAAGGATCTGGAGCTTTGCCTTCAAGTCTTCCCATTAGCAAGAGAAAATTCTCCATCCGCTGGTTCGAGAGGTTAGAGGCGAACTGAGGAGTCCAAACTCCATTAGATAGTAGATTCTCTGACCAAAAATTAGCCACCACAACAAATTTCTCAGGTATTATCGCATATAATTTTGGAAATTGCACAGCAAGAGGATCCTCTGATGCCCATGGATCCTCCCAATATCTAAATCCATGGCCCGACCCTAACGATGCCACGAAAAATGGACGAATCCTTGTCATCACCGACACAACACCCCGCCAAAAGGATGAAGCTCCTTGTGGGATTATTAGTCGGTTCTCCCAAGATAGCGAGTAACCATGGCAAGCCGCTATCACGGACGACCAGATGTCAACACCGCTGCCCATTATCCGGGGCACCCATTTTGCAAGAAGGGCTTCGTTCATTTCTCTTAGTGGACGGATTTCAGCCTCCCTCTGATGTTGGTCTGCAAACCTCATCCCATGAAACCAAATTTAATCCTCTCCTTGTCGTGCCATGATGCCGCCAAAGAAATCTTCTTCTAATAATATCAATACGTCGGATCACTCCATCGGGCATCCTGAACGTCGACATGTAATAAACTGGAATTGATGATAAAACTGATTTAATCAAAATCAGTCGTCCACCTCTAGATAAAAGTCTTGAGCTCCACCCTTGCAGACGACGTTCAACACGTTCCACAATGGGATTCCAATCTCGGGTGAGGATTCTGTTATCCGAAAGTGGAAGCCCCAAGTATGTGAGCGGCAAACTGCATCTAGCTGTTTGGAGTTCCATAGAGCATCTATGTGCCATCACCTCATCCATGCCGAAAGGAACAAATGACGACTTAAAGTTGTTTATGCATAGTCCTGAGAAGTCGCCGAAAATGTCGATGATAATAGAGATCCTTCGTGCCGCCTCAATTGATCCTTCTATAAAAAAATGGTATCATTAGCATATTGTAACAATGGAACAATGGTACCTTGATTTGCTGTTGCAGAAAAATCAGATAAGAGACCCGCTTCACATGCTAAAAAAGTGCATCTCGCAAGGGCGTCCACTGCTAAAACGAAGAGCATTGGAGCCAATGGGCAGCCTTGTCAGACTCTTCTTTGGGGCTTAACCCATCCACCTATTGGTCCGCCATTGATTAGAACAGAGAAAGAAAGCACATCGTTTCATCCAAGAAATTCATAAGGGAGGAAAGCCTCTGTGCTGAAGGGAGCTCCACTAGAAATTCCAATCTAAAGAGTCATAGGCTTTGGAGAAGTTCACTTTCTGAAAAAAAGCCTTGTTTGCTGGAGCATATCCAAAAAGCTGCAATTTCTGATGTCATTGTAAAACTGTCAGTGATAGATCGACCAGAAATAAAAGCTGATTGAATCGGATGAACCAGAAAGTCAAGAACCCCTCGTCACCGGTTTGCTAGAACTCTTGCCACCAGTAGGTATATGACATTAGATAGAGCTTTGTGTCTGAAGTCTTCCACCCGCTCAGCAGAATGCTTTTTAGGAATGAGAAAAATGAAAAATTTATTTAGCTTCTCGAAACCTCTATTTGAGGAGGCGAACTCTTGTATAGTTGCCATGACATCTTTACCCACCACTTGTCAGAACTCCTGAAAGAAAAATACTGGAAATCCATCCGGACCTGGAGCACCTTCACTCTTGAGATTTTTTAAAGCGCATAACACCTCTGCATCAGAGAATGGCCTAATAAGGTTGCTTGCAATATCTGATGAGAGACGAGGAATTCCACTTCCGCTCCACCTCCATTCTTCAAGTTGTTGTCGTCTCGTGAATGCCCGAAAATAATCAGCTACCGCTGCATCGAGAGGATTAAGTGAGTCTAGATTCATGTTGTACTTTTGTATCACCTTAAGTTTGGGTGGTGATACTGCTGGAGGACTAATGGTAGCCATTGGTCATCCTTCGCCTTCTCATTAAGATATTAAAATCATAAAATGCATCGAGACCTTATTTGCTCATCAAGTCCATGACCTCTTGGCCACTGAAAGAAGCAAATTAATGGATGCACTGCGGCTCATTTCCACATAAACTTCAACGCATTGGATTGTATCGTGCCATTTCAAGTTATGTTTGAGTGCTTCTTCAATGATGTATTCCGCAAACGAATCTGTGATACAAGATGATATTGAAGGTTTTGATGATAATCTCTAAATGTGTTATTCAGGTGTCCTTTTTGCTAATCACCTTGGTGGTTGGAAGCTTTACTATTTTTTTTTCTCAAGATGCAGTCTTTTATTGAAGTCACTGTAAATAGCATTGCAAAGCTGATTGGGCTCCTCGAGGGATTCTTTAACTATTTCCTATCCTGTTCTATTCCATGCGGCTCATTTCCACATAAACTTCAATGCATTGGTCCACTTGCAGGGTCGCTTTGAAATACTTAGCTTATCTGGGTCATATGTGCATGCTGATAATGATGGATCTCGAAGTCGGAATGGGGGACTTAGCATCTCTCTTTCCAATCCTGATGGCCGAGTAATTGGTGGTGGTGTTGGTGGATTGCTGATAGCAGCAACCCCTGTGCAGGTAACCCACTCATCTCCCATTTATCTCGTAGGTTATGAATTTTTTTGACAGATCTCACTCATGCATCACGCATGCTAGGCTATACAGTAGTTTTGCAAGAAAGAATATAAAAGCTTATATGTTATTAATAGGTTATAGTGGGAAGTTTTATGCATGGGGGATCCAAGGGAAAGAACAAAAAGAAAACCAGCAATGAACCAGGCGTGGAATCTGATCTCCAATCGGCCGATAAGCAGAGCACACCCCCTGCACTCTCCAATCGAAGTGTTATTACCCCATCTCCCATGATGGGAGGATGGCCTGGTTCAAGGCAGCTGGACATGAGGAATGCTCACTTAGATATTGACTTGACTCGTGGTTAGATCTTGTCAGAATTTGATGTGTAGGAGTTTGGCTGTTAATATGCAAGGTTTAGTTACACAATCAGCACATCCGTTGGAGTGAGACTGAACAAAACTCACATTAAAAAGGACTTGCACATCTCATCCTGTAATTTTTTGGCTTAAGAATTGTTAGTCTATCTATTTCATGCATTCAGAAAAATTATACTGGTGGGTTTCTTTAACTTGTAATGTGTTATTGAAACTCCTAAGGGCATCTTTTCTATCCTCATGCCGCTTATTGAAAGGTGTCTGATTTTTTGAGCTTGCAGACATGAAACTTTTGAAGTCTAGAATTTCTTTTATACTTTACCCCAACCTGCTATCTATCCTACAATGCTACAATATAGCAATAAAAGGCACCTCCTGGGTGATCTGTCGAAGCTTAATTTCTACGAATAATCTGACTAAAGTTCAATTATTACTGCATAATTTTATTTGTCACAACGGAATACAAATAGTATGTCTCATGTAATTATTAGTTACAGATATATTTCGTTCCATAGTACAAGAGCAAGCAGTGGCATCAAATGCTTCTACTAGTTCTTTCAGTTGAATGTACCCATAGAATATTTAAGAGAAGTGGTCACTGCATGCATAGGGCAGTGTCTAGGAAACCCCCAAGAGCTTCTTGATGTCCTTCTGCAGAAAGATGCAAGTTCGCAAGTTAGTCTCAGCAGAGAGTAAGATGCAAATCCACATATTGGCAATTCCGAGATTAGGCATTTGATTCACCTCAATGCTGAACGGGGAGGTGGTTGGTGCATAGCGATCCACAACCTTACCATCCTTGTCCACCAAGAACTTGGAGAAGTTCCACTTGATGCTGTCGCCAAACAGGCCACCTTTGCTCGACTTCAGGTACTTGTAAAGAGGTGCAGCATCTGCCCCATTCACATCAACCTAAATGCAATATACAGTTTGTCACAGAAATGAAAAGATTAACTACTTTCAACAACAAAGAATCTAGTTGATCTTCCATGACTTACCTTGTCGAAAATTGGATATTCAGCTTTGAATCGAGTGCAAGCAAATTCGACTATCTCGTCATTGGTTCCTGGTTCTTGTCCACCAAATTGATTGCATGGAAAAGCTAGAATCTCAAGGCCTAATTGTGCAAGAATCATTTAAGAAACCGCAATGGATGGTCTCGTACTTTAATAAGCTGGACTAATTATATGGCTCCAAATGAGCTATTTGGAGTACCATATTAACAGAGTAGCAAGTGACTTCCAGGAATATAATTGGCTAAACTCGAGAGTACACAGAATACAGTGATATAAAGGTTTCAGATGCTTGCTTTGAAGTATTATTGTAAGGTATATATGTACTAGCAATATGTTCCCGCTTATTCCAAGTATCTTGGCTTTAGATGAAGAATCATTTTATTCAAAGATAGAGTTGTCGATTCAAAAGAATCCTTGAACCAATCATATGAAGAGCAAGCATGATTCACCCATGTAGAACTCAAAATAGTTTCCTATGATTAAAGATTATATGCAATCAACTAATTCCAGGTACTCAGATATGGCCAATAGGCCTATCTATAGCTGCCTATCACATCAGCCAGAAATACCAAACCTTTGAAGGAACAAGCGTCTTATTAAAATAAATAAGCTGCGATAGTTAAGACATCTTAACTCCTTGGGCAATCCTATGTCGTGGATACAGAAGAAACTGGTTTTGCCATGATAGAACAAGAACATTTCAAAAAAGGGACCTTGTTCCTCACAGTATCCATTTTGCTTATCACTCGTGATCTCAAATACTTCTTACAGGAGCATGGCATACAGTTATAAAGTGGAAAAAGATGAAGTGTGAAGATTGAAGTATACCTTGTTCCTTGTACTTCGCATACACCTGACTCAGTTCCGTATAATTCGAATTAGTCAGACCACTGAAAAAGACACGAGAAAGTAAACTTAGAAATGAGCATGTTGGTGTCAAAAGCAATGAATCAGAGGCTATAAATTACTTAGCATCCTTAAAAACCACTACTTGAACTCTCTTTCTGGTGGGTTTTAGCTGATCAACTCATTAGAAGTTTAAAGATTATAATCAGAGGCAACATCAATTTTCATACTTCTATTGCAATTATGCAGCCCAGACAAATAATAGCAAGGGTTTGAGAAGTTGCAGTACCACTGAGAGGCAACATTGACGATCAGAAGGACCTTTCCCTTGTAAGTGCTGAGATCCATATCATTGCCTCTTGCATCCTACATGCAAAAATTGCAAACATCACATCTACAATCTGGGTGACTTGAGACGAACTCCTAAAAGTACACTCTAAGATTCAAGAAACATAACTGAACACAAACTAAGACATCGAGGGGGAGATATTATTGGAATCCCACAAGTTAAACCCCTAACTTAATAACATAGCGCAGCATTCACTCAGTATTAGAGAAATCATTACTAAATTGAAGAACGATACCAAGAATTTTGATTTCGTAACTGTCCGTCCGGGCATTGAAACACCTTTCTTGTAAAACAAGACACTTTTCAGCCAATTCCAAATTAGAAATTTGGATTCAGCATCAAAATCCACTCTTTTACACAACATAACCTCAAATGAGCAGCAAACAACATCAGAGTAAACGAATCACCAATTTCCTAGCAAAATCGGAGCTTTCAGAAGAAAACACACAAATCGAGCACCAAAGCCCCAATCTTTAGCAGTAACCCTAACTCGATCAACTAAGGAAAAAACACGATAGAAATTGCATCCAAATGCAAAGTAAAGGTAAAGCATATTGGAACACGGACCTTCACGGTGAAGTCATGGACGGAGGCGGCGGACTTGGAGGAAGCCATTCCGGAGGCAAATCTCGACGGCGAGAGGTCGTTTGGAACGAGACGGGTTCGAGCTTTTTGGAGGAAGAAGAGATCTTTACGAAGCAAACAGGAAGCTTCGGTCCTCTATTTATAGATTAGATATTTGACGCTTATAGAACAGTAATTTATTTGAGGACAAATTAGTTGGACCTGTTGTTACACGTTGTGGTCAACAACTGAGACACGTGTACTTGGCTTCACCTCGTGTGTATCCGTGCTAATATTATTAAAATCGAACCGGACCGACCGGTTCAATCGTGAACCGATGGCCGGGACCGATCCGATTTTAGTTTAAAATCGGAAATGTTATCGGACCGGATGAAACTGGTTCGAATCGAAAAAAATCGGCGAACCGAAGAATCGGTCCAAAATCGGGTTCAACTTTAAATTTGAAAAAAAATAATTAAATTAAAAAACTTATAAAAATGAAAGCAAAAATTATATAAAAAGGAAAATAACTTAAAGCAATTACTAAAAATGAAATTTAAAACAAGAATAAATATGGGAGGAGAATGAATAAGAAGAATAAATGGAAATTAGAAAAAGAAAAGATTTGGTAATAATTGAAAGTTAATTAGAATAATAGGAAAGTGAACAATCATTTGAATTAAAATAAGTAATATAGCATTATTAGTATGGTAATAATATCAAATAGCATAATTTCTGGGTAAGCATTACATTTTATAAAAAGAAAACAATTGGCAAGAATAAAATTGGAAAGAAGAAATAAATAGGAAGAGAGTAAATAAGAAAAGAAATGGAAATAAAAAAGAGGTTGAAATAAAAGAATTTCAAATAAACTTAGCAATAATTTGGTATAAAATAATTAATATAGCATTATTAGTATTATATAAATTAATAGTATATCAGTTTCATGCATTTTATAAGCATTATTTTTTTAATGTAATTAATATTTTTTTAGAAAAATTATTCAACTCAAATCAAGGTAAAAAATTATTGAAAGAAATAGAAGAGATTTGAAAAATAACACTAGGCAAAATGAAATGATAAAATATAGGTGAATTAATAAAAATATAGGGGAAGAAGGTGAAAATTGAAAAAAATATAATCAAATTAAGAGTGAGTCAAAATAAAAGAAATTAATATGACATTATTACTATCATACAAAAGATAATAATAATTCATTAATCATCATTATTTTTAATAAGTATCATATTTTAAACATACAATAAAGAATATTTTAACTTATATCTAATTATTAGTTAGTTATTATTATATAAATAATATATAATATTAATTACGCTATATATCTTAAATTATTATAAATAATACTATTTTAATAAAATCCGGTTCAATCCGATTGAATCCGATCGAACCGATCCAATCGTGACCTAGTTGGTCGTCCGGTTCGAACTCCGATCCGGTTCTGATAACATTGATTCCGTGTTGTTTATTACTTTAGTTGTTAAAAACTAACGGATACATTTTAATGATATATATATATATATATATATATATATATATATATATAAAGATTAAAATTTGAAAATGTTAAGAATATAATAATCTTTAAACTTTTTAGAACTGAATTTTATTTAGCATCAGTTATGAAAAAAATATTGATGAGTTAAATCTTTAATCCTAATAGATGGGAATCGAAATTTCAATAATTTAATAATCTAGTTGGAACATGGATGAGAACAAGGGTGGGCAGAATCCAGCTACGCCCTGGCCTCAAGCGTATTTAAAGAATGATAAATGAGTTAGGTAATAGGTCTATAATAAATTTAAATATTATGCAGTCTAAATTGTTTGATTAAAAAGTTTAGTCTGATTTAATAGTTAATTAAAATATATGTTTTAAAATAAAATAGCATAAAAGATATATAATTAGCTATATAGGTTGGTCTTGTATAAACAAACAAGGTCAAAATATAGAGAAGTGATACAAAATGGTAACTCTAGTTTGTTTGTCAAATAATTAGAGCCAAACAAAATTCAAAGAACTCGACTAATGTGTGCCTCTAAATCAGAACGAGATACCTAGAAAGATCTAGAAGTTTCTCATGTGCGGATGATATGATCCAAAGTTCATATTCTCTTTGAGACTGAAAACAGAACCCATATGTCATGCAATTTGTAGGTAAAATTGAATAACATAATCTGATGAAGGAGCAAAAATTTAGTGAAAACCAAAATTTCAACGTAAAAAAAATTCCATACATTGCCTGCTAAAAATGGTTCAGTCACATTAGAATTAAAAATGTTTCAACCAAGAAAACAAAGAAGAAGACCAAGAAAAACAAAACCAACATAAAGATGATGAAGAGGATAGTAAAAAGAGAAAAATAATCCAAAAATAAAGGAAAACTATATCTCTTCATGATTATTTTTCAGTTAAAACCATGACCCTTGGAATGAAAGATATTAAAGTTTCAACAATCATGTGGTATAGTGCCAATCACATGCTCGAAAAATTTATGTTGCAACTTACCGTGTCAAAAAAATATCATTTTGGAAGCCTGACCCAATCTGATGGTGCCATGTCAAACCATCATTTTTTTAAATGTTTATTTAAATCAATTTTTTACTATAATAAGGTTTAGATTTTATATTATATACTATAATGTTTAATATAATTATAGAACTATATTCTTAAATCTTTCTCGAACGGCGATATTTTAAATCTAACATGTACTATAAACTTGGGCAAAAGCAAGTTTCAATACTTTTCAATTGGACAACTCGATCATATCATCAGATTTTCCATTTTATATATTATTTTTATTTTTGAAATGATTATTTTATCCTATCATTTAAAAAACTTTACAAAATCGAACTTGTATTCTTGCATGGTGAGCTCGTCTACATGGCAAGCTACTTTATGCCGAGCTCATATGAGCTTTGTGTTTCATCGGAGAATTTAATATGGACGATAGGAGTACCTTTTTTTTAACAATGACAATACTGACATTTAATAAAAAAAATTAAAATTAGCGATAAATCAGATGAATTTTTAACGGACTATGATCAAAATAAATTTAAGATTACTTTTGCTTAGTTTATAGTCAATGTTATATCCAATTGTACCAATAGTTGAGGGGAGGTTCACATAACTGACCCATAATTATATCAGAAATTTGCAAATGAGTAACTATATGTATGTGATATTATTTTATTAATAGTTAGTCTTATAAGAAATTTATTTATTATATAGGTTAAATCTCAAAAAATCTTTTTACCTAAAAGATTTTAGGAAGAAGGATTGGAACCCAAGTTGAAAAAGTAAATGAATACCTTCACTATAAAAAAAGGCTAATATATACTATGACGAATACAAAAATATACATTTTTATATTAAAAAATAATATTGTCCCATAATATTGGGTCCGACTAAGCTCGTGCTCAGGAGACCCATGTCGGGTTGGGCCAAAAACTACAACGGAGCGGCTCAGCTCAAGCTGATGTGCCCAAAAGATGGTACGACCATCCGATCCGATCTCCAACTGGCGATGGAACCATACGAGATTCTCATACTTGCAAGAGGAGACAATGACAAATTTAAATAAAATAGTAGATAATATTAATTTTGTTCACGACTCGACATTTGTCTTCATGGGTGAAGCATTTGTTAGGTTGAATGGTTGACAAAAATTTCTCTCTACCATGTGTACCCACCTTTTCACCCCTATTGCCTTTTTTATATTTTTTTCTTGTTACAATTATATGATTATATAATTTTTATATGATTAATTTTTTTATCTTATCTATTTATATTTTATGTTTAAATAAATTTGCATATCATTAATGTTTACATAATATCTTTAACATATTTTTCATATAATCAACATCATCTATGTAATAACCGCATCTATTAAAAAAAGGAAATAAAAAAAATAATTAAATCCTAAGATTCAAATTCAAAAAGAAAGTCACAATTTATTCAAATTAGTTAAATCTCAGAATTTATTAGATGATATTAATTAGTTGATTTAAAATTTAAAATTCAAATTTAAAATTTGAGTTTGAATTAAATTAGGAAACACTATACCCCATGCTATAAATAAGACCATAGGGGGAGCCCTCATAATTTTTATCTTCTCTCGCAAAGCTTTAGCCGTCAGGTTTTTTCTCTAGGTAAGATTTTTCTCTCCTAGGTTTTCTCTCTTCCTCTTTCTCTCTTCTCTTCTCTCATCCTAGAACTATGCCCAACAGGGAGCACCAGAGGAGATCAAGAGTGCGCAACTGAAGAACGAAGAACAATCCTACAGAATTCGGTATGTAAATAGACGGATCTCAATATATAGGTTGTCATGATATGTAAATTACATGCTAGGGTTCATTCTAGATAAAATAATGTTGAATTTATTTGATCCATGTTTGAATACTATTATATGCTTTAAAATATGTATGTCTGGAAAGTGCAAATTCGACTTGCCCCCTGTGTCATCACGGCCGCGAGAGGGGTTTCACGACCGTGACTTCAATGGTCACGGCCGTGAGATCGGATCTCACGACCGAGAGCCGAATGCCAGAGGTCCCATCACGGACCATGATAAGATTTCACAGGCCGTGAACTGGGAGCACGGGTTGTGAAGATGTTCACGCCCGTGACGGTGAGACGGTCGCGGATCGTGTTGCACGACCGCGAACCGATAATGGGTTGTGAGACTAGTCATTGGCCGTGAAGGAAGGGGACGAGGGCCGACAATCGTGAGATTCCGGGTCGTGGTCGACGCTTGTGAAGTTGCTGCACCGTGATCGTGACGCCCGACGTTGTGAAGACCTTACGGGCCGTGAAGGACAGGAACGAAGTACGCAAAAACGTCGGTCGTAAGGTGTATCGCGCCCGTGAATTGGGTTCACAGCCACGAACATCACGGGCCGTGATGATTCATAATGGGCCGTGACGATTCATAATGGGCCATGACGAAGGACGACATGGACGGTATGAAGGTCGTAACGATCGTGATATGATCATCACGGGCCATGAAGCCTATTATCACGACCGTGATATGTATTTCACGAGTCGTGACAGACTTAATGAAGATGCTGATTATTTCTAATAAAGTCATGAATAATGAAATATTTAAGTTGTTAAATATTAAAAAGATGTTTTACCTCATATCATGTCTTATGAACATTAAGGATTAATTATGTGAACAAGATAAAGGATCACCATGTTTCACCTAAATTAAATTAGATCGTCATATATCATTAAGTTTTGGGAGTGTAGTGATGTTTAAGATAGGACGGGTAGGGCAGCTGTCACCTAGTTCTTGTTGTTTGGCTTCTCCCCGTCCTTGAATGAAAGGATTTCTCGAGCATCATATGTTGGTCATGACTTGTACACCCCCATTGACCTATGGCGAGACCTCCAAGACTCATGAGCAATTCAAAGTCACCAAAGTAACCCTCAAAGACATTTCAAATGCACTAATGGGATAAGTCAAAGATAACAAAGATAATCACTTGGTCTAAATACTGCATTTGCATATTGCATTAGAGGCTTAGGGCTATTGATGATTATCATTTATTGATGTTCACTGATGATGATTGAAGATCAAGATTTAAAGATGAATTATTAAAAGTAAGATGATTAATGATGATGTAGAGTGATTGATGTTTGACTATGGTCATAGCTCACTCTTTATGTTAAGTATGCTCAGAGTGATTGATGTTTGATCATAGCCATAGCTCACTCTTGATACCAAAAAGTCATGAAAGATATTAATAAAATTATGAAAAAAAGTTAAGATATGAGATATGTAAGATGATGTTATGTTAAGCTTAAAATGATGAAAGTATGATATTCAAGAAGATAAAATATGAGAAATGTAAGGAAGCTAAATAAAAGAATAATTGACTTTTTAATTTTATCATTAGCTTATTCCTATTGTTTTTATTTATCATGTCATGCTTATCTATTGATTGCTTTACATATTGGGCTTCATAGCTCATGGATACTTCTCTTCCTTATATTGGATTCTGCAGGTGAGTAGTCTGAAGTTACAGGATGCTGGTGTATGCGGCGACTGATGCTCGTGGTGGCTGATTTTGCACATGTCTTATGGTCTTTAGTGATGGTGTCTCATTTAGTATTTTTCTATCCAATTGTCATAGTCTTTCTATTGAGTTGATCTAGTTAGACTTTTGAGACATTCATTGATGTCAGATTTTCGCACTATTTAATTTATTTTATGAAAAAGAGTTTTAGACTTCTTAAAATTTTTATTTATTCCGTATTTTGTTGACCAAGTCTTCTTAGTCAACCTTTAAGTCAATATTAAGTATGATGTATAACGTACTCAGAAGGGCATTCTGTCGCGTGGCGAGGTGATCTTTTGGGGGCGTTACAATCTATCTTTTAGTCGAGCACTAAATTTTCATATAATAACTTCAAAGGAGCAGCCTAGTCTAAGCCAACATGCCCAAAGGACGAAATGATACATGGCCCCCATCTCCAACTAGCACGGAACCATACGGGATTCTCATGCCTGCAAGAGGAGACACTACAATTTTAAATAAATATTAGATATTATTAATTTTATTCATATCTCGACATTTTTGTCTTGACGGGTGAGGCATTAGTTGGGTTATGAATAGTTGACAAAATCTTCTCTCCCAAAAACATATTTTTGTTGTATTTTTTGTATATTTTTTTCTTATTGCAATTATATTATTATATAATTTTTGTATGATTAAATTTCTTTATCTTATCTATTTATATTTTATGTTTAAATAAAATTTCATATCAATAATTTCTGCATAATATCTTTGACCTATTTTTCACATTCATCATCTATCTTTTAGTCAAGTACTGAATTTTACTATGTTATATATTTTATTTTAATTCATTTAATTTAATATTATTTTACTCAATGTATCTTTATTAATCTCAATTTTAAATCATACTTGGTATTATGCATGATCGTTTAATTCCCTAATTTCATAGATGAATTTGTACCAAATTAATTGTGCAATTCTTTTTGTTAATATCTTAACATAACTATATTTTTATGTTTATCAACAATATCTTTTCTCTTGTTAAGTTTTAAATTTATTTTTCGTTGAACCATAGAAATGAATATACAATATTCTTTTGTAGTTAAGTATATGAAAAAATATTTAGATAAAAAACCAGTTAATTAAAAAATTATAATTTAAATATAGAGCAAAATAAATGGATATGAAATTTGATTTATTGATCTTTCGACTAAAATAAATTGTGAACCGACTAAAAGATATTCCACCGATGGATCCAATATCAAAATTCTTGAAATAAAGAAATGCAAGTTTCCCTAATTTAATTTTTTATTGAAACAATTTTTTTTCTTGCATTACAACTCACAACTGACAGAAACAAATCTATACATGCATATAAACAACATAGTTTGCAGGTATAAGACAGTTTGTTTCGTGATACATAATGACACCATTGTTGCAGAGCTCACCAACACCATAAAGTTCTTTACCAAAACCCCAAGTTAACTATTTTAAAGTACTCAAGTCAAACATGTAGATGAAGACCTCAAAGGTTGGAAAAATCTTACGTTCAGATCAAGCTGTCTGTTCTCGTTGGCAATCGCCGGAAGAAGTTCATCGCCGGAGACGGCATCTTGGGCCGAAACTTGGGATGCCTCATGAGGTAGAACCCTCCTAGGAAGACGACCACCTCGAGGGGGATCGCGTAGAGCACCATCGCGGCCAGCAGGCAGAACACCATGAACATGGCCGTGGCCCGGGGGTCTCTCCATGTCAGAAGCAGCTGCAGCCGCTCGCCCTGCGACGCGACGTCCCCGATGATGGTCTGCATCTTTCCGGCCAATTGCCGCAGCCTGTCGTACCTCATCCGGACGATCTCCGGGTTACGGGTCGTCGGGAACTTGTCGAACTCCTCGTCAAAATCGTCCGGCGGCGTGGCGTGGGCGTAAGACAAATTTATGTTCATGTGGGGCGGGTGGCGCGGCCGGAACCGGTAGTTCCAGACCCCTATGAGGAACATGTAGAGGAAGACCGTCGGAAATATGAGCTCCGGGAAGCAAACGAGCATGACGAACAGGATGTGGACTAAGACGGTTGTGACCGGGTTGCTCCAGTTGCACACGCCCTCGAACCATTTCCATATGGCCAAGGGCCCTGAGAACACGGCTACGAGCCGGAAGAAGTTGGCCTTGCTCCGGCGCATGCTCCACATGTGGTACTCCGCGTCGGACATGTACTCTACCACCTCCCGCCTCAGCGGCGGCTCCATGCGGCCGAGCCGGGCTGCCACGATCTGGACGGCATCGTAGCGCAGCTTGTCTTGGTACTGCAGGTTTATCGGGTTCGTGTAGTGCATCTTTGGCAGGAGGGGTTTCGAGTAGAGGTACATGGCCTCAACCATGGAGGTCGTGGAGAAGCGGATGGCGAGGTGGAGCTCCCCCATCTTCTTGACGCCGGAGGTATCGAGGACGAGGAGCGGGTACGTGTGGGAGTAGACGCGCCCGGCGTTAAGCGTGCTGAGGCGGATGCGCACCTTGCCGAGCATGGAGTCCCTGTTGCCGTGGGAGCTCCCGGAGCCCTTCTCGCCGAGGTTTCTATTGTCGAAGACGCCGACTGTGAGGACGGTGCCGTGGTCGTAGACGTCCCAGGTGTACTGCTCCTGGAATCTGGGGTTCGGGTCGTCGACGATGGTGCGGGTGCGCACCCACTTCTGGCCGTACTTCGCGACGCAGTAGGCGTCGCAGGCGCCCTTCCCGTCGCGGGTCTTTGTGGGAATGAGGCCGCCGGCGTTCAGGATGCCAAGCTCGAGCAGCCCGATGGGATTCTTCCACAGTTGCTTCGCCGTCGGCCGGAGGTCGCTGCTGTAGTGAGTGGACTCGTCGAGCACGTGGTACCCGCCGTCCAGGAAGGCGCGGACTTGTATCTTGCTGGCAAACTTGTCGTCCTTCAGTTGGTCGACGTCGATGGCTACCGGCTTCTTGAGGTCGTACCATTTCGCCCGCACCTCCCGGTTGTCGATGCGCTTCTCTATCTGCGATAGCGGCAGGTGGAGCTCCCCGATGATCTCCTCCTTGTTCGGTCCAACTCGATCCTCCACTGACAGCATCAACTGCTCTTCGAACGGCTCCGCGGCCACGAAGATGAACTCGTTGCCCCAATTATAGAAAGGTGTTCGTGATTGGATTGGCTTCGTCCTATACATCTGCGTGCCCAGCTGCACCCTGCACTGGACGTCCGGGAACCGGCTCCGGTCCCGCGCGAAGACGTCCTGGGCGGATATGATCTGGACGCGGACGTACCACAGCCTGGGCGCGTGGTAGACCTTGGCGCGGTGTTGGCCGCTGAGGTCGGCGAAGTCGGCGCCGGCGCCCTTCAAGTTGTCGAAGTGCATCGCATACGCGAAACACTCGTCGGCCTGCGTGCCGAGCCAGACGGCAAGCATCAGTTCGCCCTTGGTCTTCTCCCCCTTCTTGTCCTCGAGCCGGTACCACTCCGGCGCCAGGGGGCTGTCAGGGGGCACCCGCTTGGGCACTTCGTTCAGCTCGAACCGCACGCGCCCCACGAAGTCGTCCCGCCCTATGTCCTTGTCCTTCACCACCACCTCGATGGCCGACGCCTGGAGCCGCTCGTTGCTGAAAGCGAACACCTCGTTCCACTCGGGGTTCTGGTTCTTCTCAAAGTACTTGGTCTTTCCCTTGTAGTTGCCCAGCTTCACCTCCACGTACGGGTCGAGGCTCCCGGTGATGTCCATGGACGGAAGCTCGCGCGCCTTCACGACCCGAACGAAGAGGTACTGCAACTTCTCGACGAGGTCGAAGGCGCCGGCGTTCCTGCCCTCCGGAATCACTCGACCGCCGACGACCCGCCCGCCGCCAAGGTTAGGACTGGTCTCCTTCACTTGATCCGCCATTTGCTGACCGAACAACGGAGGGGGCACCCTGATGACGCGAGGGACCCCGTCCTGTGCCGCCATGTATCGGACTGAAGGGTCGCCGCCAACCGGAGCGCCGGAATAGTACTGCGGCGGCGGAGGCTGCCGCTGCTGTTGCTGTTGCTCTCTGGAGACGTTAAAGAAGGTTTGGACCGGGTCAACGGTGGCCGTGGATGCCCTGATGGAAGGGTCGTCGGTGATGAACACCTTGAGGCTGAGCTCGCCGCGGACGCGGGAGAACACCTTGAGTCCGTACTTCTCCAGAGGATAAGGCAGGGCCTCGCCGGCGGCGTCGGCGTGGGAGAAGAAGGAGCTCCCGGAGAGCTTGACTCTTCCGAGGAAGGACTTGCTGCCGCTCGCCCTGTCGACGTGGTACACGACGGCCTCAAGGTGCTTGTCCTGGAGGGCGGAAGAGTCGGAGACGTTGAAGTAGAAGGACTCGTTCCAGACGGGGTTCACGTCCTTCTCCTTTATGGTGGTTCGGAACGTTTGGCTGTCGAAGTGGAGCTCCACGCAGGGGTTGGCGGCGCCATGGCCGTCCTTGGGCACGAGGTCGTGAGCGCTCACCACCTCAACGCCGAGCTTGAGATTGCTCATCTTGCTTGCTTAGTTGAGCAGTTGGTGGCGGTAGATGGCACGCTTACGCCTACTGAAACAGAGCAAAAGCATGATGCAGGTTAAGCATTAAGACTGAAGCGATCGGTTGGAACAAAGTGGCATTCGATGCCATGTCCAGAACTGGTTATAAACTTTAATGGTGTAGTGCACCAAGATAACAAAGAAACAGAGGTCAAAGAGATGCAACGGTGCACAATGTTAGTTTCAGAGATCACATAATACTCTGTTTCTAGTAGCAGGACCCTGAGAATAAGAAAGAAATTTAAGCTTTTACATTATCCCTCTAATTAAAATAACATCTAAAATATGTTGGCTAGCTCTGTTTGATAAATATAATTAATAATTAATGATAAATTTAATGATATTCAATATTTTGAAACATTCATGATAGTTATTAGCATGTTAAGTTTTTTAGTGAAACCATGAGGATCAGATTAGTAGTTTCTCAGTATACCTGCAAAGTCATCTAAAAGTTCAAGTCAATGTAAGACAGAGTCAAACTGAGAGGGTGAGAGGTCACAGGTTCAGAAATCCAAGTGGCAATATATTAAGGTTCTTTGTTATTCTTACTTTTTTTTTCTGAGTTCTGAATTCTATTACAAGCAAAGATATAAAAATAATCTCAGAACAGTATGATGATACTTGATAAAAGTCAGAGTTGCCTCATGCTTATGCAAGTGTGTTCGACTTTGATCAAGGTTTCTTTGGTGCCAACTGTTCATGAGTTTATTGCATTAATATACAAAGGATTGGATTTGGCTTATCATTACATCATCTGAACTGAAAAATATAGCAATAGTTTGGAACAGGAGAAGATTAAGAAAAAAAAAAGTTGTCTTGAGTAAAGACAGCTTCCTGTTCTTGAATAACACAACTCATATCTGTTCTTTGATGCCAACAGAACAACAAACCAGAAGGATGTACTTTTGTGTTCATGCTTAAATTTCCAAACATATTTCAGAGACTATGAAAAAAGAGATGATTAATCAGCAAACAGCAAGTGGAGTAGGAGAGCTCAAGAATTACTCACCCTTCGAGCCAAAACTCCTCTGATCCTTCGCGGAGGAATGGGGTGCTTCAGTACCATATACAGACAGTCAAAATTGGAGCAAACACTTGGAACAGAGAAGAACTACATGCACCACACAGAAGGAAGACCTGGAGAAGAAGAGGAAGAAGGCCTGGAGAGAGAGATAGAGATGAGGAGGAGAGAGAGAGAGAGTAGAGGGTTGTGGTGATCATGAATGATAGAGTTCAGTGGGAATATGAGGAGGAATCCTCTCCATGGCCACCCTCCTCTCACGACAAACACATCTCTCTCAAGCTTTTCTTCTGCTCCTATCTTCCTTTCTTTCTTTTTTCTCCCTCTGTTGTGGCACTTGTATTTTAAATCAAAAAGATGATGGATATTGATGGTGATTACATTTTGAATGGTTAGGCAAAACAACAAAGGCCAAACAGTGCAGTGATGAAATGGGAGTCTCCATCCTTTTTTTTTAGCTTAGAATTGCTTTGCTTTCATATTGGTATTTATTTATTTGGCAGGTTATAATTGATTTGTAGATGGAAGGAAGTGTGTAAGAAGGAAGAAGGAAACTTTCAGCTTTCATTAAGAAATATTTTATCATGCAATAAGATATTAGATGTGTCTTCTTAACTTGAGGAGATTATATTACTCATGCACCATAGGAAATGTGATAGGGTATAAGGGATGGTTTGCAACATGAAATATGAATTTCGGAGTTCACTGAGAAAAATAATATCACAATGTATTTTAGATTAAAATAAAATAGATATCGATTTCACGGTACATGATTGAATTTCATGAGAATCAATCTAAAAAAAACTATTCAGAAAACAAGACTTACTCGGTTATTTATGTATTTTACGTTTCTATGGAAACTTACTAAAGTTATTTCTTTGACAAAAATTGATTTACTCATCAAATCAAGATTAAAATGACATAACTAAATGTTATAAATATATATATATATATATATATATATATATATATATATAAGACATTAGTTAAAAGAAACACAATTACGACCAGACTATGTAATTTGGATATTTGCTTTCATCACATGAGTCAAATTTTCCAATATCACATGAGAGACTTGGTTTCACAACCTTATGATGTTAACCAACTCGAATAGGATCCTCAAATATTTTTATAGATGATGATGAGGAAAAAAGCTAGCAATATATCTTAGCTAATAATAGAAAAAAAACAAAACCAAGCAATTTTAATAAGGGAGCTTTGATTCTATGAGTATTTTCATATATATTTGAAGCTTATTCGCAATTTTGGATTTTATCAACCAACTTTTTCTTGTGATATAATTCAAAGGATATGAACTTTGTAGCGTTTATGTAAAAATATCTTTACACATATTTCTAGCTTTCATACACAAGTAAAAGAAGACATTATAATGAAGGACTTCTTATCATATCTTTTAAAATGTGCTACTCACACTTTATCACATCCTTAAAAAAATCACTCAAAAATATGAAAGGAATATATCAAATGTTTTAATAATCAACACCAAAAATGTAAAGTGATCATATGCCAATCTTTAATAATTATATTTCATTATTTATTTTATTTCCGAAACTTTTAGTAAGAATTTCTTTTAGTTTATGAAGTACTTAATTATATTTATGAAAATTGGAGGGCTAATAAGGATAAAATTAAAATCATTTAAATGATGGACGACTTGGAGGTCAACCGGCACAAAACAAAATCAATTTATATTTATTTCTCAAGGCACTAATCAAAAATTGTCGTGCACTACTTTTATGCCTATTCTTATCCATGGAGATTGAATTATAATCAAAATGATATCAAATTATTATGTCAATTTTTTAATGCAATTAAATATGACCAAAGTCTTCCTCATTTATAAGAAAAAAAAAAGAAAGAAAGAAGCGGACAGTGAAACTTGACGTGTTAAGTTGACATGTGGATGGTTGGGTCCAATTTTGGGTGGGCAGGAGACGAACAGTGTGGGGTCCAGTGGGGTGGGAGATGGGGTCGCGTAAATTTGGGTGCTTGGATTCCGTCGGCCCACGAGGTGTCACTTGATGTGGTCATTTGAAAGGTGAAGATATTATTATTATTATTATTATTATTATTATTATTATTATTATTATTATTATTATTATTATTATAAACTAGTCATTAATTAGGAATCATTAAATTTTATAAAGTAGTCATAACTCATTGGTCAATATGTGTATTTAAGAATGGCAATGAATCGATTAATTAGCGAGTTGAATTGAAGATTAAAAGTAGAATTGAACTTTGAAGTAATCTTTTTATGCATTGAAAATAAATATTATACGAAAGTTAATATTAAAATATATTATTAGAGAAAGAATATAATATTATGAAAATAAATCTCATGTAGAGAAAGAGTTCTCAAGTTCCGGCTTTGTCATGAACACGAGTCTTATCAAGATATGATAGAAGAATATGAATATGAAAATTTGATAGTACTAATTAGGAAAAAGCAAAACTTTTTTTATAACTTATATTTTATTATATAAATAACTTGTCATGATTTCAACTAAACAAAAATAAAAATGTGGACCAGAAATAAACAAATGCATGAACTTTTAAAAATTACTTTAGTTCATTTTTGTCATGTTACGAATTAAGATATTGTTGTATTATACACCGATTATGACTAATTCGCACGTCTAACTTCGAACTACAAAATTAATAATTTTGGTTTTCTAAATTTGCCCGAGTTTGACATTCTACCATATCTTTTTTCATGTTTTTTTAAAAATTGTTTTGTATTAATTATATTTTTTTACCTCTATAAAACTAATTGCAATAAGACAGAAGTACTCAAGTACAAGAATTGGACAAATTTAGAGATAAAAATCGTAAATTTGTAATTTGATATACGATGTGTTGGGAATTGGGTCCATTAATTCGGGTGTAATGCAAACCCTTGGGAGCTTTATGGTTGATACTTGATAGTATAACGAACGTATTATTAACCTTTGGATCAATAAATTGGGTCGAACCATTCGATCAATTATCATACCACTGTTAAAATAAAAAAAGATACATCATAAATACAATTAATGACCCTTTAATTCATATATTACAATATTTATTAGCTTATCTCACAAGTTGAAATTTGAAATATCATAATTATAGCTCATGTATGAATAGCTTCTATTAACTAACTTGCCTCTTACTAATTAACATATTTTGATGAACCCATTGATGAACACTTTAATTGATCAATTGATTTAATGCACGCATGGAATTAAAAACATTAAGTTGATATTGTAAAGAATATTGAATATGCTATATATCTTATTTAAATATATTTTTTAATTACCTCTTACCTAATTAAGTTAATTTTATATTTTATTAAACAATAATTATCATATTGTACTTTGCTAATTATATTGTTATATTATGTTATCATGGCTTTGGTATGTAAATACAGTTTTATATTTGATAAACATATTATATTGAAATTATAATTTAATATTACAATTTATGTTATTTTACTAATATTATGTCACACCATTCGATTCAATTAGTTCAACAATTTTTTTTCTTGAACCGGAGATCTCGGATCTGGTTAACATTTTGGTTTGAGCAGTCATACTTAACGGATAACTAATTAAAATCAAGCAAGCAATTTATGTAATTACCAAATATCAAACTATCTCATCTAATTTAAAAAGGATTGATTAATTCTTTATATACACATTTTAGATGTTCTTTTTAGTTTTTTTCTATAGCAGAAACAACTATTCTTCCTCCTCTTGAGAAACTTCTTATAAATAATTTTACACAATGGTTAAAAACGAATCTCTTAAATATATAAGTCTACAATCTTTATTTATAAGGAAAAAAACTATGGATGCCATAATCTTAAGGCCTCAATAGTTAAGGAAAATAATGTGGCATAAATCACATGATACATAATATGGCCTCCAGGTTCAACATATTTCAAGCCGTGACAACAAGAAGGTCATGTCATTTTCTTAGTAGAGGAGGATTAGATCGAGTCACAACAAAATGATGGAGATTGAGGTGTGACTTAATTATAACTAAAAAAAGAGAGCATGTTTTTTTGCACTTGAAGTGTGTGACTTAATTATATATAATTAAGAATCACCAAATCGACATTGCCCAATGAACTATAAATAAAACTTATGGTTCCACCAAACAAGTAAAGTAAAATTAGCAACCAATGAACTATATTTTCTTTAACTTATTTTTCCTTTGAGAATGATCTATCAATTGATTGACAAAGTGGATATTTTATGTTGCTTTTGTTTAGTTCCTCTCAAGGTATAAAGATGCATACGAACACAAGGTACGGAAAATAATACAAAATAAAGGAAGGTGAAAAGTGTGTAATTACTCATAATCTTATTATCGATATAATAACCCGATTAAATCAAAGTTTTGATGACATATGTTGAAATTCGATTTCGTGACATTCTTTTTAGCGATTGATTGATGTCCTCAATTTGTAGCAATTGAAACCAATTAATTGTTGGAAAATCTTTTTGGGTCAATTATGTTATTATGATTATATGGATGGCTGGTGATTGCAATGGTCGATTCAATATAGTACTATTTCGAAGAATTTAATAGATTTACAAAGTACCATGCTTTATAGATATATAAAGCACACATTATTTTTTAATATATAATTAATGATAAATTTTAGTATATTTTAAAGTTGATAAGAAAATATGATTTAAGAAGGTCTCGAGTTCGAATATTCTATATGAAAAAAATTATTAAGAGTATCACTCACAATAGTCAAGTGTCGAATTCAGGACGATATAAATTGATCAAAACTAATAATCCATAATACTATGAGGGTAATAAAAAATGCTATATAAAATTCTTTGTTTAATTTTTTTGTAAATTTTGAATTGATAAGTTTTTTATTATTTTATTTAATAAATTAAAATTACATCATATAAATTAATTTTCATCTTAGGATTAATTCATTTAATTTTTATTTATTTTTTGGATTATTTAATTTCGAACTATAAAATTTGTCATATATCCCCTTTGAACTTTTTCATTTTATTTTATGTTATTGTTTTCTTCTATTTATCTAAAAACCCCAAATAATATTTTTGAAAAATAAATTACATGCTGTTTAATATTCTTAAGTTTTCCATTGTAATGTTTTCGTAGATTTTTTAGTAAACTTTAAATGATAATAAAATAGTAAATAATATAAATAAAACAAAAATTTCATAGAAAATTTGATGGTGGTAAAATGGAAATTTTTTAATGATATGGAAAAGGTAAATGATTATCTTCTTAATTTATGAATTAAATTTTAAATAACTTATACTTAGAATTTACCAAGTAATAATGTAAATTAAAAGATCAGCTGATAGTTTATATTAAAAATGAGAAAGCATGTAATGTATTTTACACTATTTGATAGGAATCTTATAACGACCTGTATTTTCAAAATGAAAAAATGATCCTCACAAAAGAAAATTATCATTAATATTTTTTTAAATGTATATTTAAGATGAATAAAAAGCATATTATTTATAATTATAAAGCATTAAAATAATATATTATGAGAGTTTTTAAAAGCATTAGTATTGTTGGCTAGTCCCATGAGGTACTCATGCAAAATGAATTATTATGCCTCCAAATACTTATTTGAGAGTTCTTTATCATTTACTTGATGGTCGTTTTGTTTCTCCATCAAAATAGCAACATCTTTAATCTGAAATGAGATTTAATATTGAGTTAGAGATTTAATTGATAAGAGAATGGAATTAAATAATGATTTACTGAAAACATTTACTTGACTCTACTAGATTCACTATAGGTGTTGATTGTTCTAAACAACATGTCGCTTTCATTCGACATGACTGCCATGACTTTTGTGAATCAATGGAACGATTAAGCCGGTGACGAATCTTCCAACTTACTTGGTTGTAAAGCAAAATACGATCAGAAGTAGAAATAAGATAAAAGTTTTCAAGGTTGAAGAAGACGAAGCCCATGCGGTTCACCAATTGAAGAATATTGGTCCTAATAAAAAGCAATTTAGAGGCCAAATAGGAAACCAAAGCATAAAACTTGCTTCACCTGTGGAAAACATAGCAACTTCAAGCCGATTGTTCCACATTAAAAAAAGTCGGTTCAAAATAGCGCTCAATAGAATCAAAACAAGGGTTCAAGAATGGCACATGTTTGAATTTACTAAGGTCATCGAGTGCAATGCTAGCATATTAGATATAGATGTGGATTGATTCTAGAGTGACTTCACATATAGCAAAGATCAATGATGACTTGATTGAGTTCAAGCAACTAAAGATGGAGGTACAAATGTTCTTTATGGGAACAGCATCTATTTGGATATTGAAGGTGTTGAGAAATATCGGTTGAATCTAGGAAACAATATGATAGTAGTTCATGATATATTATATACACAAGAATTCGACGAAAGTTTGTATTTGTACCCGCTCTTTGAGAAGGAACTTACTGTCCACTTTTGTAAACGTCGTGTAAACATAGGGAGGTCATGTTCATGGAAAGGTTGTTTTTTTACATGACTTATGTTGTTTAGATGTAGTCAATGAATCAGTAAGATACACTTTTGAGTATTATGCATGTGATTTTGATCTAGGATATGATAGATTATAACATATAATGAATTTTAAAATAGAACAAATAGCTAAAATGAACATGGTATCTAACATAATAGGTACAAAGGCATTGTTCTATGACTTTGTTTGATCAGAACGAGGACAAAGAACGTCATTTAAAAATATGAAGTAGGAAATTCAAGTTAGACCATCTCCAAAAATGGAAATGTAGTGCAAATGTGTTTGTTCCAAGTCACTAAGGGACAAGCTAGACTTTGAGATGATAACATGCATGTTTATCGAGTATACTGAAATAACCAAAGGGTATAGCTTCTTCCATGATGAAAAATGTTTTATATAAAGTCGAGATGCAACTTCCGTTGAGAATGAGAGAAAAATAAGTTCATGGTGAAGAAGACACTAAGCCTATTACTATTAGCGATGATAGTCTAATTGACTCCGAAGAAGACATATTGAACATAAATTTAGGTGCGGAAGATAACTATACAAAATAATGAGATACTTATGGACTATTATATTAGTTAAATAGACTCTAGTGGATGTGGCAGAATAGATCATCTCCATGAGTATAACTGACACAAAGAGGTCCTAAACAATACTCACACACTTATATGATTATATTTTGTATGAGTGTGGGGTTTTATGTTCATGTTAATATAGAGGATGTATAGATCTGATTGTGTATAATGAAGTGATGGCTTCACATGCGACGAAATAATGGTCGAGCAGTGGGCGATGTTGGTGTATGACCAATATGGTCATTGATAGCAAGGCACATGTGATCACTAGAAAATGGAATCTGCATATGGTCACAAGCACTCAAATGTGAGCTAGAGCATGAGATTTTAAGTCATTTTAATTTGTACCTTATGAATATTCATTACCATATCTTAAATAGTTTTGATAACCTAACCATCATTAGTCTTATTAATAAATGAATTTTATATCCAAGCGATAATGTTTTTTTTTTTTGAGATTTTTATTTTTTATATGCCTTAATATATTCAATGTATTACTATTAATATTAGTTAAAGAAACAATTGTTCTTAGGCTCGAATTATTCTAAGCCATTCAAATTCTTCATTCCTATATTATCACCATACACGAACCTTCCACACATTGCATTTTTATTATGGCATTAATGACGGAGCCACATGGGCATATATGGATATGTGCAACGTGTCTATGTCATCTTACCATCTCAATGTACTTTCCCTCATAAGTACTCTTATTTTCAGTTTATTAGCTAGTTTGTCAATCATGAAACTTATATAAATACTATGAACTCTGAGACATCACCTTGTGAATTCGCCTCCACAACTTATATTGACATCGTAAGATATGTAGTTACGATATAATAAAGGAAGCACACTCCTCAGTGAGTACTTTAACTAATAGAGTACCCCTCCAAACGTATTTTCTGTTGCAAGGCCTTCATCATGAAGTAGCTTGATGTTCACTTTGTCTCGTTGGTGTGGTAGTTGTATGCATCAAGCACCCAATAGTACTTGGGACATGCTTGCTCTTTTGTCCCGTGCTTTATCATGCCTAAAACTCTTAAGCCCTAAGTATGACCTTTAGCAATATATACCTTAAAAGAATTCAAATACAAATTACTCTCAAAATATATAATCAAACCACTTAAATGACGCATGTGGCCTTGACGTTACTATGATTTTTGTGTGTTACTTCAATGGTGTATAGTCCATAAGTGATGCACGACCAAGCGAAGCAATAGAAAGCTCAAGTGCCTCCCTCAATATAGAAGGGCCCCTCGAAATAGGACATGATGTCTACTCTAGAGTCCCTCTCAGTCTCTCACCATTCATCATGGACTTGGACGAGCTATGGGAGTAAGGCTCACAAGATTCTTTCGGCTTAGTTAAGGTGCAAAGCAAAGTCACATTGCTTTATTCTTGACTACAATCCATGACCACAATCATCAATTTGTGGCAATCGGTTGATGATAAGTTGATGGATATGAAGGAGGTCCTCTGGAAAGAGTTCAAAGACAAATTTAGCCTCCAATCAATGAGTGATTATCGACATGGAGTTGGTCCATTCTATGATTGAAAGGTCGACCGACATTCCAAGGTTGCAATCTTACAAAGGTGGAGCTCATCTAAGAAGATCAAATACATCCTTCTGAATATTCGAAAGGACCACAAGACTTAAAGACATTACATTAGAGGAATGATGTGATGTGCGCCTCATTCTTTTTACAAGACACGATGAATAGATGGTGATGTTGATACTATAAAGACGTCGACTAGGGTGAGATACTATTGTTAGAGACATGGAAGGAGTTTTACAAAGAACTAAATGCTTATTTTTGTCCCGTGGACTCGACCTTGGAGACAAACATAATTACCCTTCTACCTCTAACTAACAGATCCTTGAAGGAGTACATCAAAAAATTCTCCAAAATTTATTTTCAAAATCCCAATTAGAGTTTGACTTGAGTTCTTGTAGGAGTTTAGATTTGGAGCGAGATTTTGTAGCCTATTTGTTCATGACTATGTTTTCTTATTTAGTTAGGAATTGATATTTACTAATTGATGCAGTTCATGACCCAAGAGATTACAAATAAGGAGGAGATATAACCACAATAGTATCCCCATGTGAATCCAATGTGTTAATCCCCATGTGATATCCATAGAGAGAGATCTTATGTGGTGTGGCTTGCGTCGCCCATCTAGAGCCCAAAAGATGATTTTGAAGATCCTTAGTGACCCTATCTATGGGGCTCATCAACATTTTGTCTATAATTCTCCAATTTCAAATAAATATCTATTTATGATTGAGGACATATCATAGTTAAGTGTGAACATCATTAAATATTGGTATCCTCTTTTGCATGTGATTTTTTTCTCTCTCTCATACAAATTTTGCAAAAAATAAACATCAGAGCAATATTTCTTGGTACCATATGTAACAAACTAGTATAAAAGCTAGGAGATGATTCTCTATTAGAGTCATGTTAAATGATGATTCTCTATCAAGCTTCATGTTTCTCAATGATCCACTATCGGCGAGTGAAGAAAATGCGTCAATGACAACTTCAACGAGGACAGATTCAAGATTGAATATGGTGTTGTTGAATGAGCGAGATGTATTGTCGCATAGGCGGGCACGACATGAACGTGCAATGCCGCACTAGAAGGTCATGGGCATGCGTTGTCGCATAAGCGAATGCAACATAGGCATGTGGCGTTGCATGGGCTGGCGTGACATGGATGTGCGATACTACACAAGCAAGGCATCATCGTCGCATTGTATGGGCATGCGTCGTCACACAAGTGCGCGCTGCAGTATCGAGAGCGACATGGGAGTGCAATGCCACATAGGTAGGGCACCACCACTACATGGATGTGCCCGACTACAACGTGGGCATGCAGTGCCACATAGGTAGGGCATCGTTGCCGCATGGGCATACACTCTTGCCTGTGCGTGCGTTGTCGCATAGTTGGGCGCGACATTGGCATGCGACAGATAGGGCACCCCGTTGAATGGGCATGAGCCATTGGACGAGAAGGGCACCAACACCACATGGGCAGGGCACCAATGCAAGCCTTACTGAGCGCCACGCTGCACAAGATATGTTCATATGAACTTGCAGACTAGTCATGTGACCATCAGAAGTTTCAGATGGGTAAGAAGGGCCATGTCCATCAAAGGCTGTGGACAGACCAGTATAGGATCTAGAATGGCACCAGGGGGGGGGGGGG
>LTAE01001705.1:3553-51651 GCA_001647135.1 Pontederia paniculata | reverse complement strand
TTTACTCTCTTCTCTGTTTGTTTATGTTTGCATTTACAAGCTTCCGCAGATTACTTGTCTAAACTAACTAAAAGAGAGTAAGATTTTTAAATACACCAATTCACCCTCCCCCCTCTTGGTGTCATCCAAATCCTACATTTGTAGCACATTTAATTTATCATGATCAATTCAGATCTCAATGTAGTTCGTATTTAAAAATAATCATTTATTGATTTAGTAGTCAAATCCACATGGTGGGCTACACTAGACTGAAGTGTCAACAACCCACGCGTGAGGGAAAATTTTAACAATATTTATATTAAAATGTTGATCTTTCCATTACTTAAATTTTTAGAATTATTGGGAACACGCTCCCCCAAACTTCTCTCTTTTTCATAACCCTTCTCCGGTGATATTCAATTCAATATGCAAGGACAAAACTAGGAAGTGTTCTGCCCCCATTTTCTTGTCCTTATACTGCCACATTGTAGTGAAATTTGGTGCATAAAATCTTCTTACTAAACTTGTGCATAATCTTCCTCGTCTAGATTCAATTAGATGAAGTAGTATTTGATCTTTGTTACTCAAGTTGTCAATATGAATACATATGATGAAGTTGTGGTTTTATAGGAAATACTCTAACACTAATAAACGGAAATTCGTACTTCTCATCACATTATGAGGCCGCAATAGCACAAGCCATCATTTAAAACAAATAGTACAAGTCATATTAAGAAGCAAGAAAGCAAATATGACCACAAAATAAATAATCCAACAATGGAGATCAAGCATATGAAAGGACCTAAACTACATGAATTCCAAAAGCCAAATATGATAAACCCTTAACTAGTGATGCTAAGACATTAAGCACCATCGTTAAGATTCATGAATTCGAAAATTAGACACAAAAAAGAACAAGAAATGATCCTTAATTGTTTGCTCATCTAAAATTCCAACTAGACATATGACTAGTGCAAGATGTTCAAAATAGAGACAAAATTCATGTAATTGGTCTACTAGATGTTGTCGATTATATGTATAGTCACAGTACTACCCAGTCTAGCATGAAATATGTTTAATTTCTTGTGTTGTAAGTACATATAGCAAATTTGAACATAATTTTCCAAAATCCTTCTGCTCAGACTACAACTTTATTTTTCAGAATAGTCTAATCTGTAATGACCATACAACCTAGTCTAGCAGCAAATTTAAGCATATTTTTCCTATGTTCTAAGTACAGACAAATAGAGTTGTCACCGGAAACATATTTTTTAACACCTTCTCATATGTAATTTTTAGCACGGAGCTCCTCCAGTCGGATGAAAGGGACACCGACAACGGTTCATCAAGGAAGGCAGAGCGGGATGAAGAGGAGAACTTCGCATCATCGGCACAACTGATAAAGGTCAAGGAGGAGGAGGTTCAGTACTTGACATCGGACGAGGGGCCGGAGGAGGTCTACGAGGAGACACTGGCGAAAAAGGAGAAGTTTCAGATGGCGCCAGGGACGAAGACATTGACGCTGGCGGCGGAGGAATGAAAGCTGAGGGCAGTGACGGTGAGGAGGGGCAATGGCGGGGAGGAGTTGCCGGGATCGCCCAGCTTTCGAATCTACTTGGCCGGCTCGATCCATAACCCGGACCCGTTCGAGCAACTCAATAACAAAGGTATCATATATTTTTTTATTTCATAATAAATGCATATGTGCAAATACATAATATATGGAAATTAACTATTTAATTAACTTTTATAAGTACATTTTAACCTTTGTTATTTGTTTATTAATTAAGAAAAAAGAGATGATATTTGATTATCCATAACTAAACTTTAAAATTTCAAATTTGATGACACATCATTAAAATTGAATTTGACTATTTAGCAAAACTAAGTAGCTTTCCTGATTTCATATTAATTAGGTGGCTATGTATTTGTCACATAAGTATAGTCCAACCGAAAAATGTTAAAAGATAAAAGAAATGTTTGTTGAATATTACTGAATCTTGATTAATTTAATTTGAATTCCCATATGGTTGGCATTGAGCTAAAAATATGTTCAGTTAAATTTTGTGCTGAATTTGATTAATTTACTTCAAAACGAAAAGTTTTAAAATATATAACAAAAAATTGAAATTTGTTGCCTAGTTAACTACTTTATTAGAGCACTCAACACATTAGCATTGAAGTTTGAACTTTTCCTCATTTTGAAAATAAGAAAAAAATAAATGAAGCCAAAATATTTTGTTTCTAACAATTTTGTTAATGGAAAATTAAATTTGGAATATTTTTTCATAAATATAAAAATATTTCATTATATCACACGTTAGACATATACATCATGCACATTTTTTATAATTCAATACTAATCATCATAAAGTGATCCAATATGTGTACATTTTACACATTTGAGTTTTCTCTTTTCAAATTTTCTTCTTGTGAAAAATTTGCAACATGCAAAAAAAAACCATCTTTAATTTGCTCATCAATCTTTTGTTTTCCTAACAGCTAATTGAATAGATGACTTCAACAAAATCTCCAAGAGCAATTTTGCTCATAGACAAACTAATAGTAAAGACCAAAAGAGCACTCAAATTCAAATGAGGTACTTGTCTGATCTTTCTTCCTTTTTCCTTTCTCCGTTTTCACAAAATTATATCAAAATGTAAATACAAGAGAAAAACAAATGCAAAAAAAATTTGAAAAAACTTCTCCTAGAAAATAGAATAATATTTTTTATGTAATGAATTTTGACTAGGAATCAACGTCAAAACAACAACAACAATAATAATAACAATCAAATAAAAAAAATATGAAAAAGTGGGAGCTACAAAAAAAGCAAATGTGGCAATGCAGCATATGTTGAACGTTCGAAATTATTACAGCAATCCACCTTCGTCCATGGAGGCCACCACCAACAAGCATGACAACAACTCTCATCAACTCCTCATGCCCATGGGAAAGGCTACTTTTTTTTTGCGTTCGTCCAAATATTATTTTAATTATATACTAATAAAATTATCAATGAATTCTTAATTACGATCGAAAATTTTTTTGCCTAATTTTAATTTTACTTTTAATTATTATTATTATTATTATTATTATTATTATTATTATTATTATTATTATTATTATTAACTTTCATTAGTTGCGAGGGGCATCTCGAAGTTTTTTTGTGCATGATGCCTAATATATGTTGTTTTATTGTTATTTCATTCTTTATTTATTGACAATATATATAAAAAATGAATATTGGATTATTTTTATTGGTTTTCATTCTCAACTTGGAGATTCTTTATCAATTCATTACAATTGTGCTATGTTGCACTTAATAATACAACATATACGTATAATGTTATACTTAATATAAATATAGCTATCCACGTAGTATAATTATACTCTTCGCTCGATTTGTTTGGTTCAAAAGTTAATTCGTAAGATATAAATATAACTACGAGTATTTATATTTTCATTCCATCAACTATAGCTTATTTTTTCAATTTACCTCTTAACTTAAATATTACATGTTTATCATCCCTCAACTTTTGGGACACTTCTTCTCAATCCTAATAAAATAATTTTTCAATTTATTTACTTTTTTTACCTTTATTTAATTTAGTTTAGCTAACTTAGACATTTCTCTTTATTCGTGAGCACATGCTCCCTTCCTTGCCTAAGTATGGCGTTGGCCACCGACAAACCCTCCCCACCGCTCACTTCCCTTTTTTAAAACCTATGCCTATTCTCATCTGACGCCATTGTCCCCGATTTCATCTCCCCCATCACATCGCCGGAGGCCGACGTGGGATCTCGAACATGGGCTGTCGGGCATCTAAGTTGCAGCCGGAGGCGGAACTCCCGCCAGCTTTGCGGCCCGTCCGGCGCAAGATCGAAGAGGTGAAGAAGCGGCGAAGGAAGCGATCGCAGCGGTACAGCATTATGTCCACCACAGAGCTCCTAGAGCCGGATGAAAGGGATGCCGACAATGGTTCATCGAGGAAGGCAGAGCGGGATGAGGAGGAGGACTTCGCAACGTCGGCACAACTAACAGAGGTGAAGGAGGAGGAGGTCCGGTACTTAACGTCGGACGAGGGGCCGGAGGAGGTCTACGAGGAGACACTAGTGAAAAAGGAGAAGTTCGAGATGGCACCGGCGACAAAGAAGCTAGTGCCGGCGGTGGAGGAGGAGGAAGGACGAAAGCTGAGGGCGGTGACGGCGAGGAGGGGCAACGGCGGGGAGGAGTCGCCAGGATCGCCAAGCTTTCGGATCTACTTCGCCGGCCCGATCCATAATCCGGACCCGTTAGAGCAACTCAATAATAAAGGTATCATATATTATTTTATTTCATAATAAATGCATATGTGCAAATACATAATATATGGAAATTAACTATTTAAATAACTTTTATAAGTATATTTTAACCTTTGTTATTTGTTTATTAATTAAGAAAAAAGACATGATATTTGATTATCCATAACTAAACTTTAAATTTTCAAATTTGATGACACATCATTAAAATTGAATTTGACTATTTAGCGAAAACTAAGTAGCTTTCCTGATTTCATATTAATTAGGTGGTTATGTATTTGTCACATAAATATAGCCCAATTGAAGAATGTTAAAAGATTAAAGAAATGTTTGTTGAATATTACTGAATCTTGATTAATTTAATTTGAATTTTCATAAGGTTGGCATTGAGCTAAAAATCTGTTGAGCAAAATTTTGTACCGAATTTGATTAATTTATTTCAAAACAAAAATTTTGAAAATATATAACAAAAAAATAGAAATTTGTGGCCTAGTTAACTACTTTATTAGAGTATTCAACACATTAACATTGAAGCTTGAACTTTTCCTCATTATTGAAAATAAGAAAAAAATAGATGAAGCCAATATAAAATATTTTGTATCGAACAATTTTGTTAATGGAAAATTAAATTTGGAATATTTTTTTCATAAATATAAAAATATTTCATTATATCACACGTTAGACATATACATTTATGCACATTTTCATAATTCAATACTAATCATCGTAAAGTGAGCTAATATGTGTACATTTGACATATTTGAATTTTCTCTTTTCAAATTTTCTTTTTCTGAAAAATTTGCAAAATGCAAAAAAATAATCTCTAATTTGTTCATCAATCTTTTGTTTTCGTAACAGCTAATGGAATAGATAACTTCAACAAAATCCCCAAGAGTGATGTTGCTCATAGACGAACTAATAGTAAAGACCACTCAAATTCAAATGAGGTACTCGTCTGATCTTTCTTCATTTTTTTCTCTTCATTTTCACAAAATTATATCAAAAAGTAAATACAAGAGAAAAACAAATGCAAAAAAAAATGAAAAAACTTATCCTAAAAAATAGAATAATACTTTTTATGTAATGAAATTTGGCTAGGATTCAACGTCAAAACAACAACAACAATCACATCGAAAAAAGACGAAAAAAATGGGAGCTATAACAAAAGCAAATGTGGCAGTGCATCATATGTTGAACGTTCGAAATTGTTACAGCAATCCGCCTTCGTCCATGGAGGTCACCACCAACAAGCATGCCAACAACTCTCATCACCTCCTCATGCCCATGGGAAAGGCTGCCTAATTTTTTTACTTTCGTCCAAATATTATTAATTATATACTAATAAAATTATCAATGAATTCTTAATTACGATCGAAAGAAAATTTGCCTAATTTTAATTATTATTATTATTATTATTACTACTATTACTATCATCAACTTTCATTAGTTGCGAGGGGCATCTCGAAGTTTTTTTGTGCATGATGCCCAATATATTTGTTTTATTGTTATTTCATTCTTTATTTGTTGATAATATATAATAAAAAAGTTGAATATTGGATTATTTTCATTGGTTTTCATCCTCAACTTGGAGATTCTTTATGAATTCATTAAATTGTGCTATGTTGCACTTAATAATACAACATATACATATAATGTTATACTTGATATAAATATAGGTATCCACGGAGTATAATTATACTCTTTCCATTTGTTTGGTTCAAAGGTTAATTCGTAAGATATTTATAGTTTCATCCCATCAACTATAGCTTATTTTTCACTTTACTTCAACTTAAATTTTACATGTTTATCATCCCTCAACTTTTGGGACACTTCCTCTCAATCCTAATTACATAAATTTACAATTTATTTACTTTTTTACCTTTATTTAATTTAGTTTAGCTAACTTAGACATTTCTCTTTATTCGTGAGCACATGCTTCTTTCCTTGCCTAAGTATGGCGTTGGCCGTCGCAAACTCTCTCCGCCGCTCGCTCCCCCTTTTTAAAACCTATGCCTATTCTCGTCCAACGCCATTATCTCTGAATTCATCGCTCCCATCACATCACCGGAGGCCGACGTGGGATCTTAGACATGGGCTGTCGGGCGTCTAAGTTGTAGCCAGAGGCGGAAGTGCCACCGGCTCTGTGGCCCGTCCGGCGCAAGATCGAGGAGGTCAAGAAGCAGCGAAGGAAGCAGTCGCAGCGGTACAACATTATGTCGACCACGAAACTCCTCCAGCCAGATGAAAGGGATGCGTGCAGCGGTTCTTGAGGAAGGCAGAGCGGGATGAGGAGGATTTCGCAGCGCCGGTGCAGATGACGGAGGTGAAGGAGGAGGAGTCCAATACTTGACGTCGTACGAAGGGCCAGAGGAGGTCTACGAGGAGACACTGGCGAAAAAGGAGAAGTTCCAGATGGCGTCGGCGACGGAGGAGGAGGAAGGACAGAAGCTAAGGACGGTGACGGCTAAGAGGGGCAACGGCGGGGAGGAGTTGCCGGGATCGCCCAGCTTTCGGATCTACTTCGTCGGCCCGATACATAACCCGGACTCGTTAGAGCAACTCAATAACAAAGGTATCATATATTTTTTTTTATTTCATAATAAATGCATATGTGCAAATGCATAATATTTGGAAATTAACTAATTAGATAACTTTTATAAGTATATTTTAACCTTTGTTATTTGTTTATTAATTAAGAAAAAGAGATGATATTTGATTATCTATAACTAAACTTTAAATTTTCAAATTTGATGATACATCATTAAAATTGAATTTTAAAACAAAACTAAGTGCCATTCCTGATTTCATATTAATTAGGTGGCTATGTATTTGTCACATAAATGTAGTCCAACCGAAGAATGTTAAAATATTAAAGAAATGTTTGTTGAATATTACTGAATCTTGATTAATTTAATTTGAATTCTCATAAGGTTGGCATTGAGCTAAAAATATGTTTAGCTAAATTTTGTAGTGAATTTGATTAATTTACTTCAAAACTAAAAGTTTGAAAATATATAACAAAAAATAGAAATATGTGGCATAGTTAACTACTTTATTAGAGCATTCAACACATTAGCATTGAAGTTTGAAATTTTCCTCATCATTGAAAATAAGAAAAAAAATAGATGAAGCCAATATAAAATATTTTGTTTCTAACAATTTTGTTAATGGAAAATTAAATTTGGAATATTTTTTTCATAAATATAAAAATATTTTATTATATCACACGTTAGACATATACATTTATGCACATTTTCATAATTCAATACTAATCATCATAAAGTGAACTAATATGTGTACATTTGAAACATTTAAATTTTCTCTTTTCAAATTTTATTCTCGTGAAAAATTCACAATATGCAAAAAAAATCATCTCTAATTGGCTCATCAATCTTTTGTTTTCCTAATAATTAATGGAATAGATGACTTCAACAAATTCCCCAAGAGTGATGTTACTCATAGAAGAACTAATAGTAAAGACCACTCAAATTCAAATGAAGTACTTGTCTGATCTTTCTTCCTTTTTTTTCTCTCTATATTTTCACAACATTATATCAAAAAGTAAATATAAGAGAAAAATAAATGCAAAAGAAACTAAAAAAGCTTCTTCTAAAAAATAGAATAATATTTTTAATGAAATTTGACTAGGAATCAACGTCAAAACAACAACAACAATAATCACATCGAAAAAAGTAAAAAAAATGGGAGCTATAACAAAAGCAAATGTGACAATGTAACATATCGTTAAACGTTCGAAATTGTTACAATAATCCGCCTTTGTTCATGGAGGCCGCCACCAACAATATATAATAAAAAAGTGAAATTGTTATGTTCATTATTGTCTTTGTTACAATAATCCGCCTTTTTATTACTACTATTACTATCATCAACTTTCATTAGTTGCGAGGGGCATCTCGAAGTTTTTTCGTTCATGATGCCCAATATATGTTGCTTTATTGTTATTTCATTATTTATTTGTTGACAATATATAATAAAAAAGTGAATATTGAATTATTTTTATTGGTTTCCATCCTCAACTTGAAGATTCTTTATCAATTCATTACAATTGTGCTATGTTGCACTTAATAATACAACATATACATATAATGTTATACTTGATATAAATATAGCTATCCACGTAGTATAATTATACTCTTCGATTTGTTTGGTTCAAAAGTTAATTCGTAAGATATAAATATAACTACGAGTACTTATATTTTTATTGCAACAACTATAGCTTATTTTTCACTTTACCTCTTAACTTAAATACTACATGTTTGTCGTCCCTCAACTTTTGGGACACTTCCTCTCAATCCTAATTACATAATTTTTCAAATTATTTACTTTTTTTACCTTTATTTAATTTAGTTTAGCTAACTTAGACATTTTTAAAAATTAAATAATTTGTGAAAAAGATAAGGTGAAGGGCGGTCCCATTTAATTTTTATTTAACTTTTAAAATTAAATAAGGGTGAAAAGTAAATGCACAACTAAAATAAAATAAACTTTAAGCATGTTTTGGTTAATTGAAAGTGTTTGAAAAGTTGAGGGAAATCAATAGATAATATTAAAATTTATGAGGTAAAGTGAAAATAAAATATAGTTGAAGGAAGAAAAATGAAATTAACCTATATAACTATCACGGGTTTAATTTTATGTTGACAAAAACAAAGATATACTTACAATGTCTCCTTCGAGTATTAGTTATACTCAAATCTAAGTTTAGAACCTTGAGAGAGCAACAACACTATACAAATAATTATAAAGATGAAAGTAACTTTGTAATTCAAATTTCTCAATTTACTTCGACGGAAAAGTGTTTTGAGTTGATACTTAGAACAAAACAAGATGACAATTTGCCATAACTAATAATTCGAAACCGTGAAACATTGATGGCAATGAAAAAAAAAACCTAATACACACGTACTTTTGTTTCACATTAAGAACGAAGACACTTGAACTTGAGAGAATGATAGAAGAAAATATTTTTCTTAATTCAAGTTAATTTATCCAAATGAGTGGGATTAACATGCTTTATATATAAAATTGATGATTCCATTTTCAACTCAAAAGTTATTTTTAATTCAAAAGATGCACCTCTAAGATTATGTTATTCCAATTAAATAATATTAATTAATACATTTTATATTAAATTACACATTTTCATTTAATTAAAAAATTCTGATCTATTATTTTAAAAAAGTTTCAACATTCCTCCATTTTTTAAATTCTCTCTCATTTTTTTCATATAATTCAATTCTAGTGTTTTACAAGTTATGACCTAGTATACTGTGGTTTTCACTTATTTTGTATAAAATCGTAAACAAACTTTCAATCAATTATTCATGACAAATAAGTATACACCAATATATGCATGTGATCTTATTGTCATCATATATTATTTAATATTCTCATACATTTTTATGGCCTTACATGACATAATTTTCACGAGTATTTTAAAAATACATTCAATACTTTTTAAAACAGTCACACTTTATACTCGTATAGGTAAATCCTATTAAAAATATCTCGTAATAAAATTTTCAACATAAAAATGTATGTAATATGGCTATTAAGGATTATGTTGATTCTTCCCATTTTCTTTATGGTAGCAAATGTTTTCAAACTTGTGATTCCTTTTTTGGGACAGACACTTGCAATTGCACTAATAATGTCCTTATTTTACTCATTGAACACAATATTTGATGTTACCCAAGTGTGAGTTGAGGTTTCATAATTAATGAATACTAATTTAGACTTAGTTTTATCATTTTTATGTTTTGTATATAATATTACTTGTTAATTATTTGTTCAAAAGATTTGCATATTAAATTTCAACGAAACATAATAATTGATGATCACACCCTTTATTATCAAATATCTCATACAACTATAATTAATTTATGATTATAGATTATAGATTTTGACAATATTAAAATTTCTAATAATGAATTCATTCATGTCATTGTGAGGAGGATCTTTATGTTGTTGTTGCTAGTCAAGATTAAACAAAGAAAAAGTGATGTGAATTTCATACTTAGAATTATCTATGAATTATAAGTTGAAATTGCCACCACTCTCTCCATATTCTACACCAACATATCCCCTACTTATTATACAAACATAATCTATACTAACAAATAGTGAAGTGCGATTTTGTCGAGTTATACTTGGTTTTGGACGTTAATTCGAGTGTAATTAATACCTTGAGGGAGCCAATTATTAAGTTATATCCATCATTTTACTAAGGAGTGAATTTTCCATTTTGAAAAGTTAAGAATTAAATTGATACAATGTGGCTCGGTGATAATTGTACTTATACGGAGTATAACCAATAATGAACCAAATAGACCCTTTGAATTTTTTGGTATAACAAAAAAAAACCTAAATTTGACATTAAAAAAATACTCCATTTCTTTTATCCATCTTAACAAGAATGACTCATTTAGATGTGTGGTAATAATCAATGATCTTCTTTGGTTGAAATTTTTTTTGAAAGTGTATGAAAAGAAATTTTCTTGGAGGATAACCTCAGAATTCTTTCCTTCCATATCATTAGGGCTAGCTTGTCAAATGTTTTTGGTACGTGTGGGTAAGTTATTATCTTTTTTTATTTCCTTCTCAACATCACAAATTTAAATGCTTCAAGAATTAAGAAAATATAAAACAACTGACTAAAATTAAATAAAAATAATTTTATAGAATCAATTAAAAATTAAAGAAAATTTATTTTTTAAGATTATTAATCTTAAAGACTTAAAGATCTTGAAAAATAAATAATTGACTATTTGTACAAAAAATGAAATAGATACACAAGAACTAATATTTACAAGAATGGTAAAAAAATTGCAGAGTGATATCTTTTATATATTAAATATTTAGTATTTTTTCATGTACTTCCACAAAATTTAAAAAAAATCATTAATAATTTCCAAACGCACTTTCAGAAATAAAACTATGGGTTATGAATATATAGAAAGATACTTTTGTGGAAAAAAATGTATTTCTATAGTTTTTTTTAATTCCACAGAATTTTTTTTATGTTGCCAAACGACATATTTTTAATTTTCTAGATAAAAAAATATAAGACCAAATTTCGGCAAATCATTATTTGTAAAGTGTTTATGTTCAAGATCAAAATTAGTTAATCCATTACGTCAATTGAATATTGAATACGACCTATCGGATTGAAGGATTAGTGATACATGAGGTATTTATCTAAGTTGGTCGAACCTAACTATAAATATTTTTCAATTAATATGATTATTTAGTAACTAATATTTTTATTTATAAATTGTATGCTCCATAACTTAATTTATAAGCAAGAAAAGATAACCTTATTTCGGCCAATAAGTTATTTAGACAAACTAATTAATTTATGATTACACTATATTTTTTCTTAAAATTTTTATTATATAATATTACTTATCAAACACTTATAAATCATTTTATTATCAGGTATTATACAATTTATTATTATTATATTCAAACTCATAATTATTTATCTTTTAAAATAAACTTCAACGCTTAAAATATTTATCATAACTTACTAATTAATTTTTTATTAACTAAGTTAAATAAGCTCATAATCATTCTAAATTTGACTTTTTCATTGTGGACCTTAAAATTTTCTACACCTTCAAAATTACCTTGAAAATTATGAAAATATCTCTCAATATTTTGTTAAGGATTCTTCGATTTATTTTGTAATAGATCAAATTTCCATTTTTTTGTTGCCACCCCAATTTTCGAAAAGCAGTACTATCGTTCGACTCATGCGATACTATCGAGCGCACTGTTTATAAATTGGTCAAGCTCACTATAGCTCCGATTAATTTGATGTCGTCTCGGATCGCGTACCTGACTATGATAAGTGAGACTCTCATGAAAATTTTCTACATCCAAAATTTCAAACTCGAAACCTACTTAAACAAGGAGGAGTCACTCAACATTCCACCCCACCTCAGTTGGTAGATTTTCATCTTTTGTTATCTACATAACTACTACAATTAGAACCAGCACAGAAACGGGTCGCTGCTGGTTCAAGTAAACCGGTTCGCTTGAACCGTATCTTTGACCTTCCGGGCAAACAAAAATATAATATAAATTTGATTTGACCGAAGAAAAAAAAACCAACAAATTAGAAAAAGTTGCAAAAAGAAAGGGAAAAAAAAGCACATCCATTTCGGGAAGAACTCGATCCATTCGGCTCACAGTGGAAGGATCTCCTCTCTTCTCCAGCGCTTCTTCCTGTCTCTTCCCCCCTTTCTACTTCGATTTCTCCCTCTCGGATCGATCGGCCGCGCCGCGCTCGATGCGTCGATGTAAGTGGTGAAGGGGTTTAGGGACGGATTGGGGCTGGGAATCCGCGATTACAAGGGATAGAGATGAAGTCCTCCTTGCGGAGGCTGCGCGGATTCGCGACCCACAAGCACAGCCGCCAGGAACGGCGCCCGGAGCAGCGCGGCCTACCGACCCAGCAGGAGGAGCTCCACCAGGCTTCTCAGGTTTGCTCCGACTCACTATACTCCTTTGCGTGCTCGCGTCGGAGAGTTTATTACCCTGGTTGATGAAAATTGGGATCTTGATTTGTTTTTTTTGTCTATCAGCATGCAAAATCCTTCCTTTTAGCTGCAGGATCGTGTTGTTGGCCTTAATTTGAGCTATTCGAATTGAGATCCAGAAAGTGGTTCCTTTTGTGTTAGCAAGTCGACTGTAGATCTGTCGTTGGAACCCTTCGCTCAACTTTTAGAAGAATTTTTTTGCTTTCAGTTAGGTCTACATTTCATATTGAATGCTTTTGTGCGATGACGTGAGTTAAGGCAGTAGCTGACTGGTGTCTAATTAATCGTCTTGCTTGGTTATGTAGTTGGGATAATGTTGAGGTTATTCAATTTCCTTAAATATTAGTTTTTTTTTGTTATGGATAAATTTGTGTATGCTTTAGTACTGTCTGAAGAAAAAATAGTGCTCAATGGCAGTTTAGTTACCTAGAGAAGTAATAATTGCCTATTTACTGAGGCCAGCTTAAAAAAACATGTTACTGTCTGATTTTATGCAAAAAAAGTCTAAATAAATTCTATGATACACATCTACGTATTATCGTTTTTTAGAACTTGAAGGTCTGAACCACCAAAAGTAGGAACTGCAGCTGGTCTTGGATTCCAGTTGTATTGTCCTGACATTACTTGGTCCTTTTGCCCTCCGCATTTTGTTTGCTTTCATTCATTTGTAATGGTGTAGAGAAGACAACTTTAATCAAACTTTTCCCCCATTCCAAAAAGTATAGTTGAAAATATTGACATGTCAATTTGTTCCTTGCTGGACCTTCCTTCCTGATTGACCCAATCCACACATTTTGGAATAGCAAACAGTTTGAATAACTGGAAGAAAAAAAATCATATAACTCATAGTAGAGTTAGAAGTAAACACATGTAGCTTTAGTTCTATGGCCCTAGATATTGTATCTTATTACTAAGAATTGAAGAAATGTCCTAAGATTTTTGGGATACAGTGTTTTTTCTTATTGATGATATATATATTTTAAAATTAACTGACATTATGATAAACACATTTAAATAATTTCATATACCTGAATCAGATTAAGAAGGCTATATTTATGTTCGTGAAGCTATGATCACAAACAATAGGTATTTCCCTTTGTAGGATATGCTGGACATGAGGAACTGTTATGACAGCTTACTTTGTGCAGCTGCTGCCACTGCAAATAGTGCATATGGTAACATTTATTCTCTTGACTTTGTCTTCATTATTTTAGGATATCATTGGCTTTCTGATTATTGGATAATTGAAAATCATATACCAACGACATTTGATGAACTTGTTAACAACTGAAGCCTCTTTATTTTGTTCTCATGCAGAATAGAGTAACTTGTCAACTTTACACATTTACCATCACAAAAAAAAGACCATAATATTCCATTGGTAATTTATTTTGTGAAATTTCTTGGTGAAGTGAAGAAGTTTTATATTTGAAGTCTGTTAAGCTGTGTCATTGATGAATTCTAATACTTAGCAGTTTGGTTCTATCCAGAAATGTTTGGTTTTGACTGTATGTCTTGATTAGTTTTAACCGCTAGATCTCTGGACAATTTTGGAATCATCAGAGGCTCTTTTTATCTGTCTGTGATTGTTCTTCCGATCCACTATAGTTAATTCATTAAGTTGATAATTCTTCACGAAGTTGATAATTCTTATCCACAACTCTCATGCACAGTTTTATTTCTGTTACTTCTTTATATCTTCATGTCTAATGATGTTTAAAAGGAGAACCAAGAGCACAAACTTTGCACCATGTGTTAGTGTTGAGTCAGTTGAACTCTTTCACTGGCAAAAAGTACTTCATTCTCCTGGATCCCTGTTGTATCAGGTTAACCACTACTCCTGTCTTTTCCCTTTACATATGTTTCTGGTGACTGACAGCTTATTTCTCTCCTCTCCAAAACGTGATATTGAACAACCGGTTAGGTTGAAACCTAAGCTTATTTCTCATCTAGCTGGAATGCCCATAATACTTTGTACTTTCGATGACTTCTTTTGATAGCTTAGTAGGCCTGTTATGGTTGTCCTGCATTAACATTGTATCATTCAAGTTGTCTATTGTATGACACAACTTCACCATGCTTGTCTCCGACTCTGTCAAAGAAAAAGGTACACCATGCCTTTAAGTGGGATACATAAAATATTTGGTATTAATTTATATGCACAAAAATCCTTTGAATTTAACACTGGCTTACAGAATTGTTGCGAGAGGTCTCAGAAGCCCACCATATTGGGTGAACTAAGATCTCAATTTTTTCTCCAGTCCAGGATATTAACGAGTGACCTTTGCCCTTTTAAAAAAAATCTCCTTTGTGCATAGCAGTAAAAGAAAGAAACCATTAAGGCATCTCCTTGATCAGCATGTATCCTCTCCATGCTATAATCCCCTTCATTGGTACTGCCCGCTATTGTCCTTGAGTTTGCATTGTCCAAAGAGCATCATTTGGTAAAGCACACCTTATTACTTTTTTACAGTAAAAAGGATGACTGGCAAGGTGATGGTCATCCAACTCCATTGATATAAAGAGAGGACAGGTTACATTAAGGAAACAAAGGCAGAAAAAAAACAACCTTTTCAACCTGTTACAAGTGTGCACCCCTATCTCTAAACAAAGTTCTAGCATGACGTACAATGTTATCCACATAGCAATTCTCTAGCCCAAATATGGTGTCGTTGCATCGCAGTCATTGCCCAGAGATATGCCATGGGCAAACGTCTAGATTTGTATGTACTAAAAGGTATCTATGCTCCTCCATCTCTGAAAGAGCTACAAAAAGCATTTTCTGAGCTGTCATCAAATCAGTTATTGCCAGCTGCAGTCCACACTGTCCGAGACACCTTATTCTTATCCTTATCTACTGTTCCAATCACCATTTTATCAGTTTTCTAGGTGTAAGACTTATGTGGATGAAACAATTGCCTACAATCTGATCCATTAGAAGTCATCTGCATTAGGATGGGTATATCTTGTCTGATTTATATTCTTTTAAGAGGTATCATACTATGACTTTAATCACGAGTTGCATGAGCTTTCTCATTTGCTGGTTTCCATAGTTTGTAATCATCCTATAGGCTTCGTATGAGAATCTGCCACTAAATATCGTTAATCCAGAACAAAGCTGCAAGTCCCATTTAACTGTAATTCCTTTTCTTTATTGCTGCAGTTTAATTATTTGACTGCATCTGTTAGGTAACTTTCTATTTTATCTGGCTTGTGTTAAAAAAACTGTTTGACATGATTGTACATCTTTTCAGAGTTCTCAGAGGCACTACGGGAACTAGGAACTTGTCTGCTCGAAAAAACTGCATTAAACGATAATGAAGAAATTGGTGAGTTTCTATGCATTTCTTTTGGTGTCTCCATCTAGTGCATTTAATATATTAGACAAATTTGACTTAATTGCATATTCCCATTAGTCAATCATAAGGTTCAGGAACGCGTTATGGTTTTTCGATCGTTATGCATCTCATCTTTTCTCATGTACAGGAGCATTAATGGTCTAAAGCAAAATGCTAGAAATGATATGATGGTTGGACATGTTATATATACCCTTCTGAAAACTCATACTATCTGTATGAAAGCGTGTGTGTGTGTGTAATATTGCACATGTACATGTATGTTCTTGATGAAAAGTGCCTTGCAGACTGAGGTGATTAACTTTTGTACACATACAGGTAAAGTGTTATTGATGCTTGGGAAAGAACAATTTGAACTTCAGAAATTTGTCGACAGCTATGTGAGTTGACATTACTTTGCTATTAGCCTAAATGTGTGATGAACAGAGTGCAGTAACGAATTATTTCCCTTCCCAGCGTATTCATATTCATCAGACCATTACAACGCCATCAGAGTCTCTTCTCAAGGAACTCCAAAATGTAGAGGTTTGCATTCTTGGGTTTTCTTGCTTCTGATTTCTATTGGACTCATAAAGTAGCACTTGGAATCCTTAAATTATTGTGCTTGACTACAGTAATACTTTTCAAATACATAAAGTGAGTAGCTATTTTAAATTTTACATCTTAAAAGAATATATCTGACTGGAGCTCTTTTTAGCATTACTTGTTGTTAAGAGTTATAACACATGCTCTGGTTTCCATTCTTTAGTTATTCTGATGTTTAAAGTACATAGTTGTCTTCTTTTTTATTTTTTCCTTATTTCAATGATGTTATCGCTTAAATTTCAGTACTCATTAAGAGGAAAATGGTAATATGCACTGAAATAAGTCATGCTGTTATTTTATGATCAATCAACAAGATCTAAACTGAGGAATCTTTACAACATAGCACCTCAAGATAGAAATAATTAGAAATAGAAGAAGATATGTACGGAAGAAAAATAATGGAGGAAGGTATTGATCCTTTTACCCCTAAAAAACAATAGAAGTACAAATTTTAATGAGAAAAAGAAATAGAGAAACTATAATAATAGATTCGCAACTGACTAAAACCTTTGCATAATTTTGTTGTCAAGTTAAATATGTTAATTGTCATCTTTAGCCTCGCCATTTGATTTGCTAATTTTTGTGGTCTGAACACTTTGCCATCAGAATGTAAATTAATCTGCTCGGTTTCACATCGACATAGATATTTCTTTATTTACATATATCATTATTTACAATGTCCACAAGCTTCCTCCTAAGTTTGGCTTGACCCCATTTTGGGTCCTCCACCTTCGTTTTGTAACAAGTTAGTGCCCTCACTACGTTTTTGTAACAAAATGATGGGACTCGAATCCACATAGGAAAAATATGCTAATAGAAAAAATTCATTAATCAAGTCTAAGTTTCAAAGAAACCATACAAAATATTTCTAGGATTCTAAACACCTCATATACCAAATAACTAGGAAACCATCTGATCGAACTGCTTTTACCCATAATTGATTGGATCAATTGCAAAAGTTATACTATTCTAATTTTTTTCGTTCAATATATAAGTGGTTAAAATAGAGAAGATAAACAAAAAGCGACATAAAGATAGAAAAAAAAAGAAATCTATTATCCCAAAAAATTTAGTTAATGACGTGAGATAATAAGGAACATCTTCTTGATTAATTCAAACATGAATAGTCTTTCTGAATTATATGCTTGCTTCTCCATTCCTCCATCCCTCATAAAGTTGGTGTCCATTCATGAGTTCGAATTGTTTTCAAATGTAAATGCAAAAGGGCCACTGATTCATTGATATGCTTGCTGTATGAAGGCAAATATAAGTGTTGCTGAATTCATATGCTTGCTATACGAAGGCAAATGATATGAGCACATATTTGTCAACAAAAGGTTAAAGGTTTTTTTTTCTTTGCAGTGAAGTTTAACGTTATGTCAGCAAACATATAAAGATTTATCGATTTAAGCTCAAAACATTATCATAACACATCGGGCAATATTTTGTCTGTAAAATTTTAACACAAAAAATAACAAAAGAAAGTATTATGAAAAAGAAACTTAATCAGACTGTCCACCTCTATCAGAGAGCTTGGCAGGACATTAAGAATGTGCATCTAGGATGTCATATTCTTTGTGGCTATACAGTCAGTAAAAGAAAAATGATACCATAAAGTGTGGTAAGGCACAAGCTAACTGGGATTTTTTTCATGAGGTGTCAAATGCATGCTTACTTTTAATACATAGAGATGCACAAAACGGAAGAAGATCAACAAAGTTTATATAGCATCAAAATTGTGGTTTATGCTTTAAGATGGTACAACACATTAGATTATAACCATCCTTTGGAGTAGGATCATTAACTGATTCAATTTTTTAACTCTTCTTTTTTTACATTCTTTTTTCAGGAACTGAAAAGGCAAGTGATTTAAGAAAAAAATTCGATTTAATTTATGGTTTTAGTGAACAATTCAATGAATTACAAAAGTCAAATATGAATATAGAATTGAAATCAATTTCATGCCATATTAATTCCATAATAGTTATCTCCAAATTGGCAATGCCACAAAGCTGTTAAATTTCAAAAAATTGCTGTTCATTTGTAGGATTTGGAGAAAAGAGAAAAAAGTGTCATTTATGGCATATTATTTTTTTATTTCTCATCTTTAAATAGTTAAATCTTATAAACTTATCAAGTATTGTTTTGTTAAGCAAATTAGCAAGCTAATTCTTGGACTAAAGACAAATTAGTTAGTTGCTACAGAGATGCCACCATTTGAAGGAGGGCAAACTCGTAGCATTCTAAGCCATCGAATTGTGAAGGATCAGTAAAATATATAATTTGAAACATCTTTGTTGTTGATCCACCAAACTATGTGTGATCGTGTAGGAATTGAATTTATAGAAATTTTCTCAGAAAAAAAATAAAGAGATTTTGCAAGAAAAATAGCTTTAGTGGAACTTTTTTGTTAAACATCATAATATGGTCATGAATGGTTCATTGCAGGTTGTTTTCTACATGATATTAAAAAAATCAAGGGTGAGTAAATAGTTATGGTAGTAAGGGAGAGAGTGGAGAAATAAAGGGTGAGTGGGTAGTTTTGGCATTGAGTGGAGACACTGGTGTGAGGTTAAATTGTTTTAATCAATGACTATTGATTAACATTGTTAATTAAGAAATTAAAGGGGTGAAACTATTTAAAAAATCTAAAAAACCAGGAAAAAAGATAAATAGAAATGGTGAAAGGAGAAACTACTTATTAGCAAAACTTCCCTTATGCATCAAAACTATATGTATAGATTAGCATAAAGTTCTTTACATACATCAATGTCAAAAAAGTGATGCACGTTTTCATTCCGCGTTAAGAGAAGAGACAAATAAAGAATGAGGAGCATTAAGAAAACAATTAATGGAAATTGACGAGTAACAAGTATGAGCAGAAAGATGAGCTTAGAAAGAACAACAACGAAAGATACTGCCTTCTCAAAAAAAAGAAAGACAATGAGGAAGGATCAACATGTGTGCTAGTGACAAAATCTGATGGGATGTGCCTGTTGTGGCAATGAAGATCGGTAGACAAAGGTTCATTGATATTGAAAAGTGCCAACAATTGATCAATATCCTCAGGATCATCATTTGAGTTTATGAAAAAGATAACTAATGACTCGAAAAGGGAAAAACGATATCTAACACTATAGGTCGGATATCAACAAGAGTTGACTTGGCCATGAAGGGGGCTAAAGGATCAACATGATTAGCTAAAGTTGGCGAAAACTATCTTCCTATGGGAGATCAGGTGAATTGTGTGAACAAAGACCAATTGATTCAAAGTAAATGACAAGAACACAACATGGGCATTGAGAATTAATGTGATCGGCCCTATAACAATGAAAATATGTGCAAGCACATTTTGATCTACGAGAAACAAAACTTGGACTAGACAGTGGTAATCTAACCAAAGGAGAAAGACGATTATTTGAGGACACAGATGAAAATGAAGGGCGTGTGCGTGAATCACCCAAAGACCGAAGCAAAATACGATACTTTGAGTATAAATGTATGACACAATATGAAGTGCTCCATCAAAGACATCATCTAAGTATTCATATTCATGGTGTTACATTTCACGTTTAATTCCAATGGAAATAGAGTTAACAAAACGTGAAGTGATAACCCGTTTAAGATAATTATTGGTCACAACAAGTTGTAGCCTTCTCAAAGAGTTCCATGTATTATTGGACGGTAGAAGAACCCTGTCACAAGTTCATCCAATCTTCAAAAAGTTTATCTTGATATCGAAGACGAACATATCACTCGTTGAGTTTAGTTTTCATCTCGGACCACAAATGAATAGGAGGATAGCCAAAACGTTCTGTAATGTTGAACATTATGCCAAGAACGCTTTGCATAAATTTATAGTTTCATTTTAGCGAAACGAGTACAATGGTCATTATACATATTGTACCAATTAAAATAATCCTCTACTGTGTCTAGCTAATCAATAAATGATTTAGGATCAAAATTTTCATCAAAGAATTGTGCATCCATGATTTGACAAGGAACATCAACCTGTGGTGGGTGATGACCATGAAAACGAGAATTGTGAAGGTAAACCATGTTGAGGAGGGTATATGGATAATCATACAATGAAGGACCTTGAGCCAAGTGAAAATCATAATTCACGTTGTATGTGGATGTTTATTTTATGCTCAAGGATATCACATTGACGGGAAAGATCTTGGATGATCTCGAAGGTATCAGAAAGAATTGATAAGGAGACTGACAACTACTATCAAGTTGAGAATTATGATCAACATGAGAATCGAACATATTCAATATCATATGAGAGATGCAATAAAAAATAACACTAGATCATAAAAAAGATAAGCAAACTAAGACGAGCAAATAGAATGAAAATGGTTATGCGTAAACGACAATTAGTAACATGGCGCTCACAAGGAATAAATTAATATGGAATGAACACACATTCCTATGAATCCGTTACTAATGTACTAAATTTGTCACAAAAAAAGCAAGCGTCACTGTGGAAAGAAATTACCCAATTTTGAGAATAGTGATTTCGACTTTTGTGGTGATGAGGTTCAACTATTGTGGTGGTGAGCACGAAAATGATTTGCAGCGAATACACTGGTTCTTTGCGGCTATGACGGTTGCACCGTTAATTTTCTCTTTCTTTAAAGATGGAGGCGACACAAGCTACGGCAAGGGCAGCAATGCAGCGATACGGGTGGTGATGTTCAATGAAGGATGACAACGTCGCTTGAATAGGGACGAAAGAGAGAACAACAATAGCGGTAACATTAGGCAGCAACATCACTTGAGCAAGGACGAAAATGATAGCATCAGCAGCCGAAGTTGTCAGTGGTAGGTTGCAGTTTCGGCGAAACAACGACATCAACGACAAACAGTAGCATCAATGACTGGTTGCAGGCAGCAACGTGAGGTGCAAGGGCAAACTCGAAAGCATCGGGCATAGGCTGTCGCCTGTCGGCGAAGATGCAGCAATGTTGTTGAAGAGGGGACGAATAGGGTCGCATTACGATAGCACCAATGGAGAGAAGGGGTCACGGCAGCTGAGGGCGATGGGGCAGAAATTTTGGGTTGAGAGACATGATAACGACCATTTGATGAAGATCAAAGGGTTGATTTGCTTTGATACCAATTGATGAAGACTTGAATCTACTTAGAAAAGATATGTTAACAGCAGATATTCATTAATCAAGTCTAAGTTTAAAAAAAACATACAAGGGTATTTTTTGGGTTCTAAACATCCCACATACCAAATAACTAGGAAACATTAATAAAAAAACTAATTAAAGGGAATCTAAGACAAGGAAGCCCCTAATGAGCTCATAGTTAAACTAAATGCACAAAGCTCATAGCTAGAGACTAATGATTAGGGCATATGGCCCGTAATATGCTTCTTGTTCTACATCACAAAATGATCCCTTTGACATGTAGTTACCCAATTACGATGCTGTTATGGATACCATGTGGCATCCACGTGGTGGCATATTAGCATTATATAATTACAAAAACTTGTATTCCCGGGTTTTTGTAGTCTCATATCACCCATCTGACATTTTTTCTTTATGATGATATGTGTACATTTAGTTTTGGCATATAAATGATACACACGGATGACTAAACTTTTGCATAGCCATCCATTACCCTGAAATATATATATATATATATATATATATATATATATATATATAAGGATAATTTATGTAGTTAGAAGAAAACTATAAATAAGAAATAAATTTTAATTTGACTAGAAACAGGAATATTGAAAATGTAAAAAAAAATCAATGAAAAAACTATATATCAATGTATAACTCTAGTTTTTTTTAAAATTTTAACACTAATAAATAATTTCCAGTTAATAAAAATACTTTAGACAACATTTTATCTGAGATATATAAAATAAATATGTAAAGTGGATAACCATTCTTTAAGTTTTAAAAGTGTTAATATTTAACTTGATTTAAAGCACAAACATCTAATTTATTATTATTTCCTCTTTCTACATTTTTTATTTTTTTAAATATTTTCAGAAAATGCATTTAAAGAGTAAATAAACAAATAAATGTATAATAGTTTTTTAAAAAAAAGTCCTACCTCAAATAAATTAAATCAATTTTAATTATTATTTTATGAAACAATTGTACTTTAAAAAATCTAACTCAAGTGATATTATTATTTTATATTTTTATTATGCAAACCATTTTTATTAGTCATTATAAATAAGGGGATGATTTTATGTCAAGTGAACGTAGTTACGATAGTTTTTTAAATTATCATTTTACCATAAAAAAGTATACTAAAAAAATAAAATATAAGTATTCATTTTAACAGAGTCTAACCCAAGTAAATTAAGGAACTTTAGTATTTTAATTTATTATGATTTTCTGAATTATTTTCGTGAAAAAAGAGTAAGAAAATATCAATTGTTTTAAAAGAGTCGTAAATCAAGTAAATTAAAAAATAAATTATATCTATTACTACTTGGGAATATTTTATGTTGAAAATAATTAAAGGTAATGGTTATTTTAAAATAGTGCTGACACTCGAATAATTTAATAAAAATTAAAATTCTTGATTAGAATTGTTTACCAAGGAATAGTTTACTAAAATTAATATTTTCAATTTTATAAAAATGAGAAAAATATTATATATAATTTATTTAATGTATAAAGTAGGTAGTTTTGTGTGAATATGGAACTTTTAATATTTTTAATAGTTTTGTGCCGTACGGAACTCTTCAAATTTTAAAAGATTAATATTAACATGATTTTAAATAGTGTTAATTGTGGTTAATATTTAAAGGTTTATTGAATTTAAGGAAAACTCAAACACCAAGATGCGGTTAGTTTAATAGTCCTAAAAAAGGAAAAAAATGAAAATAAAATTAATTAAGTTGATAAATAGTTATTTTAATTTATTATTATATCAAAATTTAACCTTCCTATATAAATAAAAAGTATGTTTCTATAAGGAGAGGTAAAAAAAAACTAAACTAAGATATAGTAGTTATTTTAAAATAGTAAACAAATAAAAATTTGATGCATACAGTAAGAAGAAAATAATAAATATTAATCAAAATGATTTGTTAAGATATTAAATTCAAATATTCTAGGTAACTAAGAAATGAGATTTATCAAAGTAACGGATTACATATCCTTACAATTTTTTAGATATTTTTTACTTATTTTTTCCTTTCATAAGAAAATACAAAATAAATAGTGAATATTTTTAAATATATTTTAATTTAATGTATATATTGTTTGTGTAAACGACAAACATTTTTTAGGTCTTCTCTACTTTATTTCAATCGCCTTATCATTGTCTAATTATAGTAAATATTTATTTATTTATATATTACTATATATTTGTACTTTGTAAGTTCGTACATCATATCTGTTAATAGACTATTACTTTTATAAAAATAATTATAGATCCTATCTATATATGAAAAGTTAAATTGTTAAAAAACTAACAAGAGAAAACATGATATATTTTAATTTCTTTTATCATATTAAGTGTTCTTAGATCTTTCTCGTATCATCTCTAATTACATTATTATAATTCGTATCATCCATCCACAGCACGAGTACTTAGACTAGTACATCACAATATAAATATAAGTATAAACTAGTCTATTAACTCATATCGATAATATAATAATAATAATACTACTACTACTACTAATAATAATAATAATAATAATAATAATAATAATAATAATAATAATAATAATAATAATATATTATACATTTTTAATAACTATATATACAGATATATTTATCTTAAATTAGATAGAGTGAAGTAGGATCCAAATAAATTTGAAACAATTAATTATAAAATATTAGATTGCAAAAAATATTTATAGAATATTGATGTTAAGGTAACTTTGTTAATTAAGAGTTTTGTGCTAGTTCAATTTTAGAAACACTTATACATTATCTTAACATTTAATGTTTAAAACTATTACTATAATTATAATAAAAAAAATTATATAGTTTGTCTACTTTTTCTTTAATTAACCTCTCTTTGCATGAATATATATCTTATTGTTTAATTTGTCTTTAATTTACCTCATCTTGTAAATTTTACCTTTTCTTATATTCAATATAGAGAAAATAAAAGTTGAAAGTAATATTTGTTATTCAATTTGTGTATATAACGTCGAGTATTATTTGGTGGCACTATTTTATTTGACTTATCATTTGTGAGATTTAAAATGATTGTGATCGACATTAGCATTTTATGAATTTAAAATGATTGAGGTAACATTAGCATTTTTTCCACACCTCGTCTTATATAAATATATAAGCATATCATCAATATCTTCATAATAAAATTTGAGCTGGTATCATTAATTTATTAGTCATAAACAATTGACATTTACTTAGATAAATTCTCTGTATCAATTTATATTGTGATCGACATAAGTACTTTTTATTTTGTTAGGAATTTAGTTTTGTTTTTAAATATTAGATCACGATTGAATTGTTTTGAACAGATTCAACCGGGTTGAAATAAACTGTATTCAAATAATATCATTTATAATAATGTTAAGTATATATAGCAAAACTTATGTTACATAATATAAGAAAATTATAATAACAACTTACTATTATTCATATATATATATAATGTAATTATTTATTAATTTTAGCAAATTAATGTTTATTTAAAGTCGTGATGATTGATCATTTATTATTTATATAACACAGATGTTCGGATATTAATTTATTTTATTATAAATCATTAAGCATTTTCTCTCATTTTACTTAGCTTTGTTTTATTTTCTCATACTTCCTCTATTATTTAAAACGAAGGGCATTTTTTCAGATTATTTATTATATTTCAAAATTTTAATCCTTACCAAAGGGCATGATTAATAAATTATTATAATATTTTTATTATTATTTATATGAATGATGATATATCAATTTGTTTTACCTCAAATCATTCAAAATTTTCTATTATTTATTATTTTATTTTCACTTATTTCCTTATTTATTTTTCTTTTTTCTCCTCATCCTTTCTTTTTCTTTTTCATTTATTCTTTATATTAATTCTCCTCCTATATTTATTTCCTCTTTCTATTATTCTATTCAGGGGTGTACCCGGAGGGCCTCGCGCCCCCCTCCCCCTCCAACTTTTCGGTTTATAAAGTATATATATACTTATATACTATTAGTTATAGTTAATAAATAAAATAAATGCTAACAAATCATAATTATCTAATTGACATAGTGAATAGGTAATTTTGGTTAACATCTAGAGGTTTATGTTTCAAATCTATGTCCCTCCCATTTTTTTATAATTTATTATTATATATTTTGGCCCCTCCTAACTTTTTAATCTCCTATTATTATTTTTGGATCCATCCCTAATTCAATGATTGATATTGTCTATTATTTCTTCATAAACATTTCCCCTTCTTATCCAAACTTTCCTTTCATTTTTACTATAATTGTTCATCTCAATTTACTTTTTATTTTTTAAAAAATGATTATCTGGTTCACCGAATCGAATCGGTTTAAGCATGTTCGATATATATTCTATTTTAACCAAGTTTGAGGTGAACAATTGGATAATAAGAGTGTATCCTTGTCTCATATTTAGGGGTGTTCATGAATTGGGTTGAACCCGATCCAAACTCAAATCTGAATTAATCCGACCAACTTTGGCCGGGTAGAGCCATGATGGATCCGATTTAATCCGATCCGTCCAAAGTCGAATTGAATCAAGTCGGATATCGGATCAGTTGACCAATTTTTTTTATTTTTTTCATTTTTATTCCTTTTTTAGTATGAATCGTTATGTTTACTACAAATATTTTTTATTATTTTATTATGATATATTTTAAATTTTAAATTAAATTTAATATTTAATTCGAGTTAAAAAATTTTAACTTGTATTTGACTCCGACCAAGGTCGGGTCTTGATCGAGTTTGACCCGACTAGAAATTAAACCGATTCAATTCTGTTTTGGTTGATTCGAATGGTCGAGTTCATCAAGTCGATCCGACCAAATGAGCATCTCTATTCATATTAGTACACTAGAATCATCAATTTGACAAAAAAAGTATTTTTTTCGCTCTCGCTTAAATATGAGATTAATAAGATATTAATAATCTTGAATATCGATGAGTTATAATTAAGAAAAAAATATATTTTATCTTTTGAGTAAAGAGAATCCCATCAAGCACGAGTTCACAATTGAATCAGTGATTCGATTTTAATAAAATTATTTCCCCCTCAAATTGTAGGAATATTATCGAAATCTTGTATGGCCCTTTCTAGTCACCTTGTGTAGCATTTCACATTTAAATTCAAAAATTGGGAGGAAGACATGACTGCGGTGGACGCCACACTCGCCAAGTGCTGTCCACTATTTGTTGCGTCTTTATTGACTTGTCTTCTGTAGGAGAGTTGTCCTTGGTGTCTTTCTCGATGGGTATCCTAGAAATCGATTTGTCGCCTTTTGTCTCAAATGAGTTGAACAATGAAGACATAATTAGCTTTTCTTTCTGGGATCTTTAGTCAGTCCTTTCTTTATTTCAATAACTTCTAATGTTGCTTTTATTTAATTCTATTTACACGAAGCCATCATTTATTTTTTATTATTATTTTTTTTTTTCGGTACCCGCTCGGAGCCTCCGGTATCCGGGGCTACTAGCACCCGACTAATCCGGAGTCGAGGAGAAGAACAGAAATGGTATCCCTCTGGCCAAGTGGTGACTCCGGGGCTCGAACTCGGGGCTACTAGCTCCCGGTCTCTCAACCCGGGACACACCCCTGCTACCAGGTGTGCCAACCGAACTTGGTCTTTTTTTTTTTATTATTATTAACTGAAATTAGCATACCGTGACTATGAAATCAAAGTTATTCAAAACTACGCCAATAAATGACTACAGAAGCGTCCGAGTTTCAGAAACTAGTCTTTCCGGATTTGCCTCTCAGATATTTCTTCTTTAATCTTTATGTCTAATTAGCTTTAATAATTTTTAATATTTATTAAATTATTCGTGTGCTAATAATTTTTAATACAAATAAGTGTGCAGATTTTTTTTTGTAAAATGGAGTTCGGGTATCTCTCCTTTTTGCTCATTATGTTACTTTTATTTATTTTTTTATTTTATCTACATGAAACGATCATTTATTATTAACTGAAAATTAGCAAATGCGGGTGCGAAATTAAGGTTATTGAAAAAAATGGAACAAGTGAGTGCAATATAGTTTTGCATTACATGCTTGCAGTAAAATTATTAATAAATTTAAGTCATTTAATATTTTAAAAAATATATTATTAAACAATTTAACTAAAAAAACTCATAATTTAGTTGATTACAAAATACAGGGTCGATGCGTAACTTAAGTGACAGCCTAGAGAGTATTTTTTTCCCATTTTAATCATGAAACTTTTCATTTCTTAAATAATTTTATTTTTTTTATTTAATGTTTTTAGACTCAAGTTATTTTTACAATTTCAAGAAAATGCTATATTAGGAAGAAATGCTTTTATTTATAAAGAAACCATAAATATAAAATGTTGGAAACTATTTATAGAAATAGATTATACCTTAGTTTTAAATTGGACAAATTGTGAGAGTTTCAATTTGATATTTACTACAAGTTATAACCATTAATTTAAATGATTTGAGATTGATAAATGTGTTACACATTATTTCATACTATACTAAGTATAGTTTTAATCATCCAATTTGAAATTTATAGTTGCGATCTATTATGAATATCATTCATATATGAATGATATAAATTTTTTATATAGATAGTTTTAATAAATTATGATATAGATTTAAAAGTTTGATGTTTAAAAATAGGGTTTAACGAAAGTTGTATCTATATATGATTTATTTTTTTAACTATAGAATATTAAATCTACTAATTAAATAATACAATATCAACTAATTGTATTGATAAATAATACAATATCAACTAATTAAATAGATAACACTTTTATTTTTTTTAAATATTTGATATAATACTAAGAGTTTAATAAAATATATCTATTTAAGTAAAGAGTATTATGTTAGTTAATTTTTTAATCATAAGATATTAAATTTACGATGCATATTCAAATTTTTTTCTCTTATATTTTGACGTATTCATCGTAAATCTAATATTTTATTATTAAAAAATTAAGTTACAAAATAATAAGTAAGTAATATCTTTATATTTTCTTAATACTAATAGTTAGAGTGTAATATGCTTGAATAAAGTGTCGAACTCAATTTTTTCAATTTAAAAACTTATTAAAAAAATGAAACTAAATTTGTTTGGCAGAAAGTTATAAAAAGATTGATTGCTTTATCTCTCCTCATTCATTGAACCTGATCAGACATATCTTATGGCCCTTGACCAGAAGAGCAGCTGTCTACTGCTGCTGCTGCTGCTTTTGTTGACCATGAGCCATAATAAAGATACAAGGCAGCATGTACTTTTCTGACTTGACCTCTCTTAGCCTCAAGGCCATGCATTGGTATGGGCATGAGTACGACATCATATATGCTTCAATCAAAACATGCTTGAACACCTCAGGATACTTTTTTTTTCATTTTCTAATAGATTTCTTAAATTTCTTTTTAAGTGGGATATAAAATTTACATTATCAAACCTAAATATATTGCATCAGACATTAGATAACATGCTTATTAAGCATGTAGTGAATCATCACTCCACTCGAGTATTAAAAAAAATAATTTAAATTTCATTGTTTTTTATTTTCAATATTTTTCTTATATTAGGTAATAAGGTTTGTTTGGAATACTTATAAATTAATTTTAAAAATTTTTATATTTGATAACTAAATTATATAAGTGAAAAAATAAGTAGGGTATTCCTACTTATTTTTAAAATTATTAAATTATTTTTTAACTAAATATATTACCCTTTATTTATATTTTTTTAATATTATTATTATATACTTTAAATATATCTTAATCAATATTTATTTTAATAAATATTATAACTACTTATTAATATTATTAACACTTTCATTCAAATATATAACTATTTATATTTTAAAATAAACTTTAACACTTAAAATACTTATCAACATTAATATAAATATTTTTTATCAACTAAGCTAAACACACTCTTATTATTATAACTAACAAAAAAAAATTAAGTACTTTCTTTTTAACTCACACAATGACTCTTTGTAGTTTGAGCAACTTTTTGGGAATAATTTAATTATGTGAATGTTAATTTTTTTTAAAAGAATGAATTAGAAGAATTCAAAAATTTTCATGAAATTTATATGATTTTTTAAAAGTGAAATTGAGATATAATTCAAGGAATTGAGCTGATCGATTGTTACACGAGGATTTGAAATTGAATTGAAGGCCTCAATTGTGGTGGTGCTGCCATTAAAAGTGTCACGTGCTTGATGCAGCTCAACTGCGATTTCACATATCTGCTGCAGCTTACTTTGGCCACTGCAATGCTGACAGCTGACATCCCCCGCATCACAAACCTCCAATTATGAAGTTCCAACATAAAATAGATGTTTGGTTCAACTCATTAGTAAGCTGACTTGAGATTTAAGTTGAAATGTCTAACAGTACTAAGTACTGGCTACATGTTGAATGTCCACTATTCAAATACTTTATTCAAGTACTATTGAATTTAAATATCCATAGATCCTCGATTATTTTTTTTAAATAAATATGTGAGTATGAAGCTCATCCACATTTTAGATTGACAATTTATGCTTGAAAATAAAACATCGAAAAAATAGCACATAAATTTAATATTTGTAATATGTCGAATTCAATATGAAAGAACTCATTTTAATAACTCTGTCTTTGAAAAAAACTAGGTTTCGAACTTAACTTATAGAAAATTTAATAAGTTAATACATGTCATTTTATAATTAGCTTAGAAAATATTATTTTATCATGCGTTAAATATTAACTTTAATTTTGATAGCTTATATTTGTTAATTGCTCGATGATCATTTTTTTATAGTTCTAGTTTTGAGTTCAATCAACTTATAAATTAAAGAAAATTATTTGATTGTGATAAATAAATAACAAATTATGAATAAATTAATAATTCAAATCTGAAACTAAAATCATTAGTAGTGGATCCTTAGGTTAGTTTGGTCAATAATTAAAACTAAAAAAAATGTTTGATTGAAAATAGAATAAGAGAAGAATAAAATAATAAATTTATGTCTTTCTTGATATAATTTATTATGATAATTATATATTTAAATAAGCTATTAATTTGTTAAGCCAAAATAAATAACTATAGTAATGTAATGTTAATTTTTGATTTAAGTAAAATTTAAAAATAATGAAATATTAATGCTAAAATATAATTATACAATTGATCATATTTCCAATAATGTATCATTAGTCAACTTTGTTTATTTTAATAAATATCATTATTAGATAATTATGATTAGTATAATAATTAATTAATACTTGCAATCACTAATTAGTATTTCCTACTATTCTATTCTTAATAATATACTATTACCATCTTTTAAAAAACAATATATTATTACCTAATAATATGTTAATATAATAATTAATTAATACCTAGTTGTAAATATGTAAATACTTATAATATTATTTTTCTTATCATTATGTATATCATTACACTATGCCAAAACTTAATTAATATAGTTGATCATACATTTATTATCATAAAAAATAAAAAAAAACTGATTAGAAAAAGTCAAATTGTTGAAATAATAAAAATATTTTTGTCATTGGTAAGAATATTAGTTCCATTTTGATAACAAATTTTAGTGGTATCCCACATTTTAAGGTGATTTTATTATTCTCCTAATAATTTGTTCTACATTTTTAAAGACATTTCAATGAAAAAGTAAAAATAAAAATTTGTTGTTCTGTTTGTTCTCTCACCAAATATATTCTTATTGTATTAACTCATGGACCTCGATCCGGCAAACTATTTTATCAAAGAATAGTGCTATGCTTCTAAATCCTCTTAATAATTTTATTATTTTTTATAATATTTAAATATGGACGAAAGGTAGCTAGGAGGAAATAATTTATCAATTTTTTGTTAAGTGGACGTGATATGATTTGGATTCCAAGGAAACTTGTACACTTTTGTTTTCTACGGAATCAAAGCCTATTATTTTTATGAAGACGAGTGTCATGCACGTATGAACTAAAACTCTATCTCTTGTCGGGAAAAAAAATGACACAGGTCGAGTTCAAATCCACTTGATACATCTTCAATAGTTTCCGGAAGTTTATATTAAATGCTCGTGTTATTTTCTTTAACACCCTCCATCGAATATACATTTTGTACACATTTAACTTTCAATTAATAATTTTATTCTATCAGCTTATATCAATTTAACTTTAGATCCTTCCACTAAATTCGTCCAACATTCTATTAATTATTAATAAAATAATTAATCATACACTTAAAAATAATTAATCATACACAATTTTTTAAGATAGTTTAAAACATAATTTTTTAAATGTTTAAGAGAGTACAGATAAAAATGAGAAAAAGTGAAAATTTAATATTAATATATTTTCGATTCACTAGGGAAGTTGATACTTTATATTATACTATTAATTCATAATCACTTCAACTCGGAAATAGAGGCTATTCTTTAAAAAATTTTTTTTACGTGATTGAAGCTAGGTCTATTAGCATCTTTAACATATATATATATATATATATATATATATATATATATATTTAATCGTTGAAGTGATTCAACAAGATAAAGTAAATACAAGCAAATAGATGATACATTAGCTACCAAAAACACATAAGCGTTCAATAGAGGAAACAAATAAGAAGAAAGTATGCATAGATTATATTTTTCGATTCTAAGGATAATAATTATTAATTAATAAAAAAACATTATATGCGAAATATGATGTCTCCTAAATAAGATTCTGAAACTACATAAAAAATTATTCCGAATATTCCGAATTTCTAAATATCTAAACAGTAAGAATAAAAAATTAAGTCAATTACATTTTCCTTCTTTTAATTCAATCTCCTTCATAAATTTTATTATTTGTGCACCAACCTCACAACTTTCTAAACAACTTGTACTTAAATCCCATAACTTTATGTTTTTTCTTAAATTGATCGAAGCATTGAAATGCTTATACGTCAATGTTTTAACAAAAATAGAAATACAAATATAATAGCGTATTTTAAAAAACATAGGAAACTTAATAGCATTACATTTTTAGGTGAACCAGTAGTAGTTAACAAAACTAGGGGATGCAAATGATGAATAATACTAAAATATATAAAGATGGGGAAAAAGATAGTTTTTTATAATTTAACGGGGAAATTAAAAAAATGAAACGCGAAAAGGTCACCCTTGTCCTTTACGCATCGTAAAAACAATATAATAGAATTAACAGAATCTTATTTTATTGGTTGACTGTTTAATTATATATATATGTATACATATGTCACGATAAAAATTCCTCGCTTGACTTACTAATTAAATTAGTTTGATAATTCAAAATAAAAATATGTCTAATGAATAATAAATTAAAAAATATCATCAAATTATTCGACTATAATAATAATAATAATAATAATAATATGACATTAATAAAAATAATATCTACACCTTTGACCCCATTTTTACCTTTCATTGTCTCATTTTCTTTCGAATATTTTTGTACAATAAAGTGTGCATGGAGAGAACTCACGAAATTTGAAAATAAACATGATACATTATGAAATAATTTAATGTCTTTTTTTTTCAAAAAATTCAAACATGCGTACTTTATTGACTGTTACGTTTCAAATTAAAAAACATGATATACAGAATTTATAATGAAAGGGTTGAAAATTTTTGAACCAAAATCTTTTATAGTAGTAAATGATTGGGTAAAGGACAAACCAGACAAAGTAAAGAGAAAGCGAGCCATCTCCCTCCTCTTTTTACTGCTTACCTTTTTTACCCCTTCCAATATTAGGCAAACAAACTAAAAGGCAAGAGAGGAAGAAAAACATTATTATTATTTTTAAGCAAAAGGAAAAAATGAACTTTGTTTCTATTACTGATAAATTAATATAATTTTGGTGTATCTAAAATAATTTGTATTATATAGTGACAAAATTATCTCATGGATAAAAAATTTTAGTTACTGCTCTTTAAATTAAGTAAGAAAAAAAAAATTTACTGCCTGTGTTCTTTGGTGTCCGTGACGGCACAAACTACGAGGCCAACAGCATCCACGTCATCATCACCTCCTCCGCTTCCTGGCGTTGAGAAAAAGAAGCCTGCGACACGCTGTACATCCGATCCACCCACGATGAGACGGTAGCGGTCCATCCGTTCGTTCTCATAGGATTTCATATGCGACGACGTGTTCGGATCGTCCGATGTTGATCCAACGGGGGATATTAAACTGCACTTCGTGTCCTCCGTCCATTTCTGGACAAATGGCGACATCTCCACTCCTGCGAGATCTTTTAACCAGTGGGTTATATTGTGCACCGAAGTGGGGCCCACGGAGCAGGCTCCTGTGCGCTGTTTGTACCAAACAGTTGATCCCACATTTTTTTCGGTGATTTATTTCTGGAAATATCCATTTCATTTTTTTTCGTAATTATCCTCTCATCATACCATTTCGCATCCGGGAAAAAAAATAAAAAAAGAAAACAAAGAAGAAAAAATATGTTCATCCATTTTTTTTCTATTTCTCTTAATAGATTTGCAACAGATTTAGTAACTTAGAGCTCTCTCTCTCTCCTCTCTCTCTCCCTCTGTGATGCTGCTGCAGCAATCCACTGTTGTCTCTTTAGTGAAGCATTCCCACATATAGATAGCAACGGAAGCTTTGTAGGAGAGAGGAAGCGCTCTACGGCGATCGAAGCTGCGAAGTGTGCGCTTCGGTTTGCCGTCTCCTTCCGCTCGTCTTCTCGAGCAGCGCACTGTGCGGTGAAACTTTTGCCTCAATTCTTTCCTCCTTGTCTTTTCGAGCTCAGCGTCCGGTTTAGGGTTCATCTCTGTGAGATCTTACTGCTGTTTCGGTGGATTCTGCAGTTCTTTTATGTGATTTTTGTTTGGGTTTCTGTTCTTGTCTTGGGGTTGTTTTTTTAAGTTAAGGGCGACAAAGTCGTTATTTTTTTTTTCGTTTAGCTTCGTTTCTATTTTGTGATCTCATGCATGGATGGGAGAGAGGCCATCGCGATGTCGGGTCCGACCTCTTACTACCTGCATAGAGGAATCGGCGGAGCGTCGGGAGGCGGCTCGCAGCCGGGGATGCACGGAGGCGCCCCGCCCCAGGCGATCCGGTCGATGCCTAACCCTGGCGCGAACATGGCCGTGCCGTCCTCCGGCATTGGATCGGGGGCGTTTCAGGTGGAATCCCCGCCTCCGGTGTCGTCCCACGGCGGCAATTTGGGCGGAGGTTTCGGCGGGGGGATGAGCCAAAACGAGCCGGTGAAGAGGAAGAGAGGGAGGCCGAGAAAGTACGGACCGGACGGGAACGTCGCGCTGGCGCTCTCGCCGATATCTTCCGCCAGCCCAATTTCGGGGTCCGGGGGCATGTTCTCGGGTTCCGCTTCGGGTTCTGGCACTCCTGGTCAAAAGCGCGGCAGAGGTCGGCCTCCGGGATCGGGAAGGAAGCAGCAGCTGGCTTCACTTGGTAGGTTGCATTTTGCTTTTTTGCAAGAATGCCTTCTGCATACTCACTTGGATTCTCAAAGTTTCATTCTTTTTTTATCCTCTAAACAGATCGTTTCAGCAAAATATATAAAATACATATAAGTAAAGAAATCTTCTGCAATAACAACTTTCCTTTGCACTATAGATAATATGTCTTTTATCCATTTTATTTCTTTGCTTTAATTTGTTACTATGGCAACTGACATATTGTTTTCTTTAATCTTCGGAGATGCCTAATTGGATAATTTATGAGATCTATTGAAGGATCCCCTTATAATCTAACCACATTGCTGGTGTCTATTTTTTTCCTACTGTCAGTTTGACATGTTAGAAGATAACTATCCCTTGCATTTTGATAAGCATTTTTCTGTGCTTCCTTTTTTTAATTGAAAAGATGCTGAAAGAAAAGCACAGCAAAGGGGAACCAGTTAGTTGCTCAAGGGAAGTCTGCTTACGAATTATCTTTATGTATTCCGGGCCATGGTTTTGCTTGAATCCATATCCTTTTGTTTTTTGATGGTTTGCTTTGATAATGCTTCTCAAAGCTTCATCAAGCATTAAAATATAATTTATTTGACCTTGTCTTCCTGTGGTCTCTTTTCTTAAGTACCATCATATAATATTATACAGTATGACAGCAAGACCGCTGTTGCACCTTATCTGTTAAGCATCTGATTTAATTAAACAACCGAAGGCACTAGTTTGCTATTAACTTTTAGTGCCCAAATATTCCTCGTCACATTATACTAGTGCCAAGTTGATAGAATAAACAACTATTCTCAAAAGTCACAAATTTTCTTTTGGTATTCTTTGAAGAGTTTGTGCCATTGATGTGGGGAACCACCAATGATATTGTCTCTACCTCCTATTGTTTGGTTTTCTTTTCCAAATAACCTGGAAAGTGTGCTAAGATCCTTAAAGCTTGCATAAAATCTAGAAGCTGGTTTTTTAGTTTGGTTAAGAGCTGTCCCGTGTTTGTGCTTGTCAATTATGAAAGACACTTTTTTGGCATTGCAGGAGTGATCCTAACTTTCTATCCTGCCATAGTTCTGGCCATTGAGGGGGTTATGAAGTCACTTAAACAAATAACTGAATAAGCTAATGATATTTGTTAGATGCTAATGCGTAGGTTCCGATTACTAGAAATCACATTTTTAATTTAAAATTAAGTTTTGGAAATAGTTTGCTGAATGTTTGTGTGAATTCACTTATAAATTTTTATCAATTCACTTATAAATTTCCATGTTAGTGGCATTCTTTTACAAAGTAGTGCCATTTTTTTAAATTTGGGGCATTCTACTATTACGTCTTCATCTGCTCTTTCAGTATTTTTTAAATCATTATTTTTCTACTATTTTCATAATTTGGGGTTGTATTTTTTTTTTCAAAACCATTTTATTGTGTGATACATTCATGTTCTGGTTTTGTTGTATCATTTCTTGATAGCATTCTGAATGCATGCTAAATTGACGTCTTCATATGGTATTCATATTTTAAATCCTTATTTGTCTGTTTTTCTTCATAATCTGGCTTGTTGTATTCTTTTTTCACTACATATTTCTGAGCATCAGTTATTGTTCTTGAGAATATAGTTTTTAAGCTATGTAGTTAATATTAGCAACTTCTACTTACAGGAGAATGGGTAGCTGGTTCGGCTGGAATGGGTTTCACTCCACATATAATTACAATTGCTGTAGGAGAGGTATGATATCCTTCTGTTTCTATACAAGACATTTCAGAAATATATCTTAACTCTTTTTTTATGCTAGTATAAAGTTGTTTTCATAGTTTAAAAGATTTATGGAATGCCACATCCAAGCAAGTGACTGTATGCATACAATTTTTCTAATAAAAAATATCAGCAGTTTCTTTTCTGCCATTATCTTAATGTATTGACTTGGAACAAATGACGGGTTGTACATACATTGTTATTTTGTGCAGGACATTGCCTCAAAGATAATGTCATTTTCACAGCAGGGACCAAGGGCTGTTTGTATCCTTTCTGCTAATGGGGCTGTGTCCACTGTAACCCTGCGTCAGCCTGCAACTTCCGGTGGCACAGTCACTTATGAGGTTTTATTTTCTTTACGTGCTTCAAGCATTCTAGTTGAAATGCATTTATATTATTATCTTTATAACACAAGATCACTCATTTTTTTATGGGTAATTTTCACATATAGTCTTTTAACTTTATTATTAATATCTTTGCTGTCCTCTTTGCACTATTGGTCCTCAAACTTTGTATGTTTTACCCGATTCATCCTTTTATAGGCTAAATTAATTTTTTCTTCCATTTTGCTAATTGAATGCACCAATGTAGACATTTTATATAAATAAGCCACGTAGGTTTTCACTTCACATCAAATGGTTAGTTTCTTCATCTGATCAGCATAATGGGAGAAATATCAGTTGTAGTCAATAAAAGGACCAATCAAGCAAAAGACACAAAGTTGGAGGACGAATGATGCAAGAACAAAATTAGAGCACAAGGGAGATATTGAGATCAAAATTGGAGGACTCTATGTCAAAATCACCAATTTTTTTAATGATCTAGCTAGTGAGGGATCTTAACCTTGAGTATGTTTGTCTTTTGTTGTTGTTGTTTTTTATTTCAAAAAAAACCTTGAGTATGTTTGAGTGGTCCAATTTTGGTTACACATCAAGCAACAGAAGTTACTTGATTGCTTTCTGTTATCTCTGTTCTTGCAAGAAGTTGACAGTGTCATTAACGTTTCCAATCTGACCTTGGATAACAGCATACATAAGTAGAATTCAGAATTTTATCGTTACAGGAAGATGGTGTATTAATTGCAACTACAAGGTATTTCAGAGAAGCTAGTTGTTTAGTGGTGTTATCAAGTGTGCAAATCAAAAGATGTAATTGTTTTAAAAAATCCAAAAGATTAATTTTAAAATGAGTTCTCATGGTAAATTTGCACGAGAGGAACACCTGAAGCTTGCACTAAAAAACAGCTGCACCTTTTTTATGCGAATCATGCTCATTGAGGCTTGATTGCCTACAATGAAGTGAGAATACATGATATTTGCTTTACGCATGTTGGGCCATGTGACTGAAAGAAGTCCGCTGCAAGTTATTACAAAAATGTGCTCCTACTTTCATATGTTTTTCTTTTTCCTTTTTCTTATCTTAGATTCTTTTGTGCTTGTTTATGCTCGATGAGAAAGGAAAACAAAGAATCTTTTGTCACAACAAATTGGTTTCCAGAATTTATAAAGGATGTACATGCTTGAAGCACATAAGTGCTGTTTATGTAGTTGCAGAAGGGTGCTATAAGTTGTGTCATAGCGTATGCAGTAGCTGGAAAAGGTCTTGGTGCTCGTATTGTACAATTGAAGCAATATATTAATGTCCTGCATGTACAAATGACTTGCTTCGGATTACCTTATTCAATTTTCATATTTACGGTTTAGTGATGATCATATGTTCTTTTATATGTATAAATTGTCTAGTCATGTTTTTTTCCTATCTTTTTGTTTAGAGGATATTTTGGTTGAAAACTTGAAATACATAGGCTTGTTAGAATTCATGTATGTTTATTTTTTTCTTGAAATAGTGTACTTTGCCTTTTATTACAAAAGAACTGAAGTTACTTATTAAATTTTGCATATGATGAAAATATTGAATGTAATGCAGTAGATATTCCCAGTTCAATTTGTAATTTACTTAACTTGTTGAAACTTTCAATTTTTATTTGGTATTTGATGTTATGCAACGCAGGGATGAGACACAATTGATATGAAGAGTTCTTTTCAAAAAAAAAAAAAATGATATGAAGAGTTATTATGGAAGCCTTACAAGATTTTTTTGGTTTCATAACTTGTCTTACATCTAAAATCTGAGAGTTTATATACTGTAGGAATAGTTGTGAACTTGGTGCCATTTAGGTACTTGTTTCTTTTCTGTAACTTCAAAATCCTCATAGGCATGTACCAACTAGTTGGTAAAATATGGATTAATGTTTCTAGAAAAAAGGATTAATGTCTGCATTTCTTCTGTCTTCACCCGTGAATTTAGGAGTTTTGTTTGTTTTCGACTTTCGTTGCATTCAAACAAAAAATTGTTTCGGTAGGTTGTCTGGTCTTTTTGCCATAAGGGCAGGTTCTCTCTTATCCTGTGTTTTTTTGAAGTTAGTTTAACCAAGGGTGTGTTTAAGAATTTGTCTCTTTAGTACTTCTAAAATGAAAAAAACAATGCTCTAACTTTTAGCACCTTCCCAGATTTTCTTTCTAGAACTAGTAGAGTGGTGCATTTGACTATTGCACTAAATTTAAATGCACTGTCTGCGTTGTACCAGGAGCTCGTGAATTTCCGTTACAGAAATTTCACACGCTGCAACTGTTGACTAAATTTGTCTTATCTTACTCAGGGTCGATTTGAAATACTTTGTTTATCTGGCTCATTTATGCTAACTGATACTGGTGGATCACGTAGTCGAAGTGGAGGGCTTAGCATCTCTCTTTCCAGTCCTGATGGTCGAGTTATTGGTGGCGGTGTTGGTGGATTGCTGATAGCTGCATCACCTGTACAGGTAACATGTGCCTGTGCAATATTGCTCATGCTTTTATCATTTGCACAAAGCTCTTTTTCCTGTTCTTCCATATTTATCGTTCTTCTTGATGATTTTATATTATCTGTGTCAACATGTTCTCAAAAAAAAACCCCTCAAAATAAAAAAAAACTTCATATCATGGAGAAAGGATAACAACCTTTAGATTTCGGAGTACCTTATCGTATCTCCAAGTTACATGACAAGATTGAGCTTTTGGATGCTTACTTCTGTATGTTATTGTAGGTTGTTGTGGGGAGTTTCGTTCATGCAGGATCAAAGGCAAAGCACAAAAACAAAGCCAACCATGAACAGGGTGTTGAGCCTGAACTCCAAGCGGGGGATACAATGAACACGTCCTCCGACGGCCTTCCTGATCAGAACCTGTCATCTTCGCTGATGGGCGGATGGCCCGATTCAAGGCAGCTGGACATGAGGAATGCTCACATCGACATTGACTTGACCCGTGGTTAGCCTTCCCCGTATTTATGTATTTAGGAGGTGGTTGTCAATATGGGCCTTGTAGTAGTCATATACTATGGAGACAGAACGAGCAGACTTTGGCGAGACTCACATGAGATGCCTACTTATCCTTATCTTGTACTATTTTTAGCTTCCAAGATTATTGCTACCTTTTTATGCTTCTAGGAAGAAGATGAATCGACTTCGTTGTGGTTTCGAAAATTACTATGCTTGGCATGCATGATACATGCCTTTTGTTCCTGCACCCTAAACAGTAAACATATCACTTATGATCAAATCTTGTTGCATCAATATGTACAAACCATCGATGACTCCACCACCAGCGTTAGCTGTAGTAAGTATCATTTGTTCCGTATAAAACATCACTTGTGCATTGGGATATAATACGTTATTGCATTTGCACTGAGACACTGAAACATTAAACATCACAATAAGAACTAACAAATGGAAGTAGTTATTATAAATAGTTATGGATTGAAGCGTCAACATATTTTGATACATCATAGCATATTAACTTAGGCAAGATGTCTCCAATGTACTTATTTCTGGGTTGACATGATTCACATGTGCTTTGGATTATTAAGTATAACCACCATGTTTGCAGCGTTACTAGTAAGAAATAATTTATTGGATTGCAAAGTTCTAGCCACAAAGAAGTAGCATCCTCTTTAGTAGCTTCAAGTGCGAGGAGTTCAGGAAAGCCCCAACAGCTTCTTGATGTCCTTCTGCAAAATGAAAGAATGCAAATAAGCATTTCAACGCAAAAATCATTAGAGGTAATGGAGGTCTGTGGTGAGGCATGATGGATTGGGTTTACTACCTCGATGCTTAGTGGGGAGGTTGTTGGGGCATAGCGGTCCACTACGCAGCCATCCTTGTCCACCAAGAACTTGGCGAAGTTCCACTTGATGCCATCCCCAAGAAGTCCACCTTTGTTGGACTTCAAGAACTTGTACAGCGGTGCTGCACCTTCACCATTCACATCAACCTGGTGCAAGAAGAAAATAAATTGGATACTAAGTTCTAAAAACATTTCTTCGAGTACCAAAAATAATTTTCTGTATGTAGAGTTTGTAGCTCATGTTGTAATTTCCGGACCACCATATGACTGAGTTAATCAAGAAACATGAAAGATAAGCAAAAAGCAGGATAAGATGGTGGCACCAAATAATCCACAAGCACGAAACGAGGCGCCTATCCCAGGTGTTGTACACCTTGTGGAATCCGAACTCAGTAAAAATTTAACCAAAAGCAAAACGTATTGGGGAATAAAACATCGTAATCTTTTACAAGGAAGGACTCCAACATCTAAGGTAAGTATAACTACCTTGTCAAAGATTGGATATTCAGCTTTGAATCGAGTGCAAGCAAACTCAACAATCTCCTCATTGCTTCCTGGTTCTTGTCCACCAAATTGGTTGCATGGAAAAGCCAGAATCTCAAAACCTATTGAGTGAAAGGCAAATTGGTTAAATAATATTTTGAAGACATAAAAGTACATATTTAACTTGTGTTTGGCTACATATGCATTTGACTGTTGTTTGCCTATTTGTAAGTATAATATACTATTGCATGCAAATATTTGTTTAGAGGATGGCACACATTGAAATAAATATGTGAAGCACTGCACTACTTTAATTGCATAGAATGTGACTCAAGGTTTAAAAACTATGATACGACTTTGAGGAATTCTGAATACAATCTAATGTCAACTTTGTAGTTAGTAGTCTATGATCTGCCAAAAATATCAGTAACTGCCCTCATAATGTGAAACCAAAAATTTCTGAAGCAACAAGCAAAGTTGTCTTCAATGCATATAATATTTTGAAAACTAATAACTTGTTGGATATCAAAGCAATTGCTTTGTTGACCAAAGAGAAATATTCATAACTAATAAATGTTTTTTCTACTTATTTTCCTGTTTTTTATATACTCCCCTTGATCTTTTTTTTTTTGTTTCCTTTTTAAAAATCAATGTTATTGAGATACAATATATTCATCACAAAAGATGGGAATTTATGAACTGTCACAAGAATATTATAGTGTTTTTATTCGAGAGACAAACATCATACATGTCTATCTTACTAAATGGAAATATGACCCAAACAATATCAAACCTCTTCTCCCTTGAGAAACAAATACACCACTGTCACAGCGAATGAATATTATTATCATTTGAATTAAAGAACTAAGCTTAATTTGAACTAACATTTCAAGTTTCTGATGGCAATATACTGTTTGGCCTAACTTTAGTTAGCAAAACCAATCTCCTTACTTATGGTGATCAATGAAAGGAGATAAAGACTAAAGAGTAAGATGACTGCTAAGCTGTCATACATGCACCACAACTAACCCCATCCAGTTACTACACTTTTTCCCTTTCTTATATAGAAGGACAAAACCTGAAGTATTCTTATTCATTATCAAAATAAGAAGGGAATGAATTTGTTATGTGACTCTCAACCAAACTGATTGTGGATAAGGAATAAAAATAGGATACTCTCCTAAATGTAGGTAATAAGAGAATCACACAAAAGAAACATATAAAGTACATTCTTCTTTCCTCCAAAAAAGTGTATTTTCCTTATCTGTCATCGCCTTCTCTTATACTGGTATCCTGTGTATCCTAGTTTTCTTTCTTTCCCTTTCATGTATTAGTTAACAGAAACACTAAAAAATATAGCTCATTCAGTGTTGGTTCATTATCAGCTATAACTTCTACTACTCCATACAATTCAATTGCAAGTAGCATATCTTTGGCTTCATGCAGCTTTTAGATTGACATCTAAAGTAATATTTTTGTGTTGCTTGTGATTATCAAAGGAAAAAAAAAGTCATGGAAATAGGCCATAGCAGCTGTCCTGAAAAGAAAAAAAAAACTGATGTATAGATAAGAACATTATATACCTTTGTCCTTGTACTTTTCATACAGCTGACTCAGTTCTGTGTAGTTTGAATTTGTCAGGCCACTAGAATAGAGAGAACGTAAATCCCTTAGATAATAAGATTGTTGACATAAAGAGAACAAAATTACAACTACTGAACAAACATGAGGTGACCCCATGCTCCTAAAATGAACAGGCTTTCTTTGTTAAGAAAAGAAAGGAAAAAAACACAAAATTGGTTACATTTTTAAAAGAAACTAGGGCAAAACAACGATATGGTAAACTCCGACTGTGATGACATGATGACATAAAACTTATGAATAAAGGCGATTTAAGGGGAAGATGAAATACCATTGAGATGCAACATTGACAATCATGAGAACCTTCCCTTTGTAAGTGCTGAGATCTACATCATTTCCCCTAGCATCCTACAAATGGCAAATGCCGCAATTCCAGCTTAGTAAGATAGTAAGATTTTGAGGGTAAGAAATAAATAATTTAACAACTTTCCAATTGCAAATGGAACCATCTCCTAAATCAGAATGGCGCACTGATCGACAAGGGTTCATGATCAAGTGCAAATTATACATTCAAGGAGAGGAAGTCATATTACATGTGATTCCTTTGAAACAAAGAAGTCAGATTGCAGTGAATTCAATAACCACATCATTAAAGTATGAAACTGAGTTGACAACCTCACCAAAATCCCCACTTTATGTCGCTAGGTAAATCATCAAAACCTGAGCCCCTTCTTCAATAATGCATATATGATACATCCATAAAGGACAAACATGCGAAAGCCATTTTAAGGCATAAGTAGCAGAAATACAATCGTAAATGTAGGAAGCATCAAAGCGCAAACTTAAGCACACATTAACAACTAGTGATCAAATCAATTGTCAAAATTCCATCTTTGCAGGGGGAAGCAAATTGATCACTCAACTCCAATAGCATAAAAATCCCATTTTGAAATCAATCCTACGCAAAAAGAAACAGAAAAAGAACAAACACGTCCAACCAACAGAAACAGATGATCTAGGGGACAAACCTTGACGGTGAAGTCATGGACCGAAGCGGCGGAATCGGAGGATGCCATCGCCGACGAGAACCTCGAGGCCGGAAGCAGCGCGGGGGACGATCTGAAGGTGGGATTGAAGAAAGCAGCCTTGCGGGGATCGGGCGGCGGTGAAGAAGGGATCAAAAAGGACGTCGCGGAGAGGAACGAGCGGCCTCTGGAAAGGCGAAAAGAGGTGGAAAGTCGCAAGCTTTTGGAGGCGGCGGAGAAGAGGCGATGAAGAGCAGAGGAAGCGGAACAGTGCATATGGGAACAAAAAGGGGAGAGCTTTCCTTAGAATTGGTGCGATTACGGGGAGATGGAGGCCTTCTTCCTCTTGAGAGCTTTAAAATTGGGAACTGCTGCCGAAGTCTCAACAGCAAATGGAACTGCAGATGCTAACAACTTAACGCATTGTGGCGCCTCAAGACGACACATGTACATTGCGTAGACCTCTTGCAAATTTAGTTAACGTAGAGAGTAATTGAGAACGAAAATAATATAATGAAAGGCAAAAACGTACTATAATAAATAAAATAAAAATAAAAAAAATATGTGAAGCGGATTTTGTTTTACATCGAGCGCCATTCAATTTTTAATATATAATTAAAATTAAAATATAATTTAAATATTATTAAATTATTTTTAATAATTAGTTCACGTTTTAATGTCGGTATAAAGAAATCAAATGATGTTTTACATATTATATATATATATATATATATATATATATATATATTGCAAAATCTGTTCTACACCTTCTTTATCCTCAATAAAATTTAATCAAATTCCACCTTAGCTTCTCAAAGTAAAGAATTTCCTTCCATCGGAAAAAAAAGTAAAGAATTTCCAAAGATTGATACTTTCCTTCGGAAGTTAAAGCTTGGCAGGCTTGCCACTAATACTATAAGCCAGTGTTTTTGATGCCTCTCCAAAGCTTTGGGACAAATTGGATTGAGCTTAAAAATTTAAAAGAATATTGAATACAATGCGGTATTATGCGATATATTTCAAAAATTGAATTGTTCTTATTCCTGTATGGATTGAAGTAAATAACCAAATATACTATAATATAATAATTAGGAAAATAAATAATATCATAATCTTGATTATACTTAATACACATGTTCTTTAATAGTAAATGCGAATTTTATTTTACTACATTTATAAGGATATATGATTAGTTATCAATTACAAAATTATAGCAATAATTAACCATTATTATTTATTATTAATTAATTGATAATATTATATAATATGATACTATGCACGTCGTCGGTTCATAGACTTATATAGACATCCAATCACAAAAAAAATCATTATGTTAATAATAATATTTATGATTAAAAAATGAAATTAAAGTTTATTTATAAAGGAATATATGAATTCACGAATTTCTTAAGAATGGCCTTAATTTATTTTTTTTGGATTATAGAATGTGGTTTCACATATTTTGAGTTTGTTTTAAAAAAATCAAGGTGTTGACTAAGTTAATCATATTTCAATAAATGTTTGATTATATTTCAAGAATAATTTGATATTTTTCCTTTTAATCAAATTTAAATTGGCCTTTTTATGTACTTTGTGCATATTAGATTGTGAAATCGTTAATAACCTATTATTTAATATGTCTTATTAGCCATCACATTAATTTGGGTTGGAGGGGCATAATGTAAGCCCTGTCCAAAATGAGCCCAAAAAACCCAATGACGAGCGAGTAAATATCTGAATTAATAGGGTCAAAATCGTCTTTTCGCAGGACATGGTGTAAATAAATAAAAATTTAAATAAAAAGTGATTAGACCGTCTGATTTGCGCCACATGTCCACAGGTATTATAAATACCCTATTTCCTTCTTCCTCCTAGCGGCTACAGTAACCTTTCCCCCCCTCATTTGTTTCTCTTCTCCGTTGGTTACCAGGGGACTCGACGGCGGGGTTTCCGGCGACGACAATTGTATCGGCGGGTACTCACGGACTCCTCACGCCAACACGAACACGAGGGCAACGACTGATTTGAGTGTTTGTGTGTGTGCAGCTCGGTGACGGAGGCGACGCAGCGCTCACAGGATTCCGACGATGTCAATTCCGACAGCTCGGCGACCATCAAACGATATGAATGCAACCCTCACGTCGACACAAACTGGGTGGCATCATCTGATTGGTGTGATTTCGCAGGTGTGCAGCTCGGTGTCGAGACGACGACGACGCTCGCACATGAGGAATCCGACGATTCAGAGCTGATTAGTGGCTGATTTCCTTTTCGATGAGTATGACATCGAGCCGACTAGATATAGATGATGTTTTCTATGGGGTCTGATCCGTTTTTCGTTGGATTATGTAGAGCCATTGTCCCCAATTCGAGAGTTTGGTGTTTCGGGGGCTCATCGGCATCTCAAGGATAATCGAGAGTCTACAGATTTTTGGTGAGTTATTAGCTGTCTTATGGTAAACGGATTGAGTCGTTCATGAGAGCTGATTTCTTGTTCGTTCGATGGAAGCTCCTATCGTGTTCGTGCACAAATCATCGGAGACGAACCACGCCGGAGATGGAGAAGAGGGTCGACACTCGAGATCTGGTCCAATTTCTGGTGAGCATCAACTTATTTGATTAGTCGATCTAGCAGGGGTTAATGATAAGGATTAGTTGTGCTTTTCTTTGATCCGTTGGGACTTGTCTACAATTGTGATTCATCAGGACAACAACGCATCATTATTGGACGATTCGGATCTGATTTCTCCTTGTTATCGCTTGCTGGTGAGTGATGCAAACTCTACTACGAGGACCTTAATGTTTATATAGTTTTAAGTATATAAGTGCATCGTGGTGTGAATGATAATCATGATTACTAGGATTGCTAATAGATGTGTACATGTACTTTAGAGAATGATAGCTGGGCATAATCTATATTAATGTATGTACATTTGAGCAAGTAAATGGATCTTATTACTGAAAATTAATTTGCGTGTTAACCTAATTTAGAGTAGTAATCGAATAATTACGATACTATGTACATAGATATATGCAAGTGCAATTAATATATATACTTACGGATATATAGAAAACATAATTGTAAGAGTGTTTAGCGGCTGCACAAGTCTTAAAAGATTTATTTATACGTATATGTATGTAAGTTTTGGTACGCACGGGGGGAAAGAATTAACTTGCTGCTGAAATTGTAATTATGGATTGTGGAGAAGTAGTCAACTAACTAGTGTTATAATCTAAAGAGAAATTGACTTGATAAGTGGAGAATAATAAGGGAAGCTTGTCAATTACTATGCTGATTTCTATGACAAGCCTAAATAATTAATACAAGTATACTGTGTATATTTAGATATGAGTAATTTGTCGCCTTCCTTAGTACATAAGTAGTTTTCTTAAGATAATGTTATTAGGAAATGATAACATGCATGTCGATTGATTTTAGTTAAGTAAAGCATATACCATAATTTGGTTTGTGATTAATGAGATAATAAGAATATCGGAAGTCGAATGTGAGGAGGATCTAAAACTAAGATTTATAAAGGATAAATAGTATAGAGCTGACTTGGATTTTGAACCTTATACGTGAATGTATAAACTAAGAATTTAATCATATGTATATGGGAACTAATAAAAGTTTGTCGGATAATTGATTAGGTTCTCATTTGATTTATTTACTCGGACGCGGGGG
>LTAE01001704.1:75611-85934 GCA_001647135.1 Pontederia paniculata | reverse complement strand
TATATATATATATATATATATATATATTGAAAAATTGAGAGAAATCGAGGGCACAACTTTCGATGAGCAAATGCGCAAAAGAGTCGCCTTCCGGCGAGCGAAAGCTGCTTGTTGCCAACTCGTCCCTGGCGTCGCCTGACCCGATGGCCCGCCGGTCTACATGAACCGGGGGGACCAGATGAGTTGCAGTTATTTTTTCTCAACCGGCATCGAACCGGTTCAGTTAGTTCTCATAGACGTGTGCTTTGAGATACGTGCTCGTTCGATGGTAATCTAAAACCCTAAGGCTTAAAACCCTCACGAGCCGACCCCTTTACTTCCTCCCGCCTCCACCACTCCAAACCCTAAACAGATAGCACGATGTCTTCCTCGCCGCCGGCGATGTCTTCTCCGTCGACGGAGAAGAAGAAGAAAAAGAAGGTGAAGGACAAGAAGCCCTCCACTGATGGAGACGCCGAAGACAAGCCGATCGTTCCGTTCGCCGGCGACGCGGAGGAGAAGGAGAAGGACTACTTTATCAAGCCTCAGTCCTTCACGCCGTCGATCGATACCTCGGCATGGCCGATCCTTCTGAAGAACTACGACCGTCTTAACGTGCGCACCGGCCACTACACACCGATCCCCGCCGGCCACTCGCCGCTCAAGCGTCCCCTCGCTGAGTACCTCCGCTACGGAATCATGAACCTCGATAAGCCCTCCAATCCATCCTCCCACGAGGTCGTCGCCTGGATCAAGCGCATCCTCCGGTCCGAGAAAACAGGCCACTCCGGCACGCTCGACCCCAAGGTCACCGGGAACCTCATTGTCTGCATCGACCGGGCCACACGCTTGGTGAAGTCGCAGCAGGGCGCTGGCAAGGAGTACGTCTGTGTTGCCCGCCTCCATTCTGCCGTCCCCGAAGTGGCCCGTGTCGCCCGCGCCCTCGAGACCCTCACTGGCGCTGTGTTCCAGCGCCCGCCCCTCATCTCCGCCGTCAAGCGCGACCTTCGTATCCGTACCATCTACGAGAGCAAGCTCCTCGAGTATGACCCTGACAGACACCTCGTAGTCTTCTGGATTTCCTGCCAGGCAGGCACCTATGTTCGAACGCTGTGTGTTCACCTCGGCCTTATCCTTGGCGTCGGGGGGCACATGCAGGAGCTGCGTAGGGTGCGCTCTGGCATCCTCGGAGAGAAGGACAATATGGTGACCATGCATGATGTGCTTGATGCACAGTGGCTGTATGATAATTTCAAGGACGAGAGTTACCTGAGGCGTGTGGTTATGCCCCTGGAGGTGCTCTTGACGAGCTATAAGAGGCTGGTTGTGAAAGATTCTGCAGTGAATGCAATATGTTACGGTGCAAAGTTGATGATTCCTGGGCTTCTAAGGTTTGAAAATGATATTGAGGTCGGAGAGGAAGTTGTGCTGATGACCACGAAGGGAGAGGCTATTGCACTTGGAATTGCTGAGATGACCACTGCTGTGATGGCGACTTGCGATCATGGTTCAGTTGCAAAGATCAAGCGGGTGGTGATGGATAGGGACACATATCCCAGGAAATGGGGGCTGGGTCCGAAAGCTTTGATGAAGAAGAAGCTGATTTCTGATGGGCTACTGGACAAGCACGGAAAGCCGAATGAGAAGACTCCGGCTGAGTGGTTGAGGAATGTGGTGCTTCCGAGTGGAGGCGATGCCATGGTTGCTGGTCTTGCAGCAGCTCCTGAGCCAGTAAAATCTGTGGAGACTGTAATTGAAGAAGTCAAGAAAGAGGTCGAAGTGGATGATGGCAAGGAGAAAAAAAAGAAGCATAAGGAGAAAGATGGGGATGGTGGTGAAGGGCGAAAGCGTAAGTTGGAGGATGTAGGTGAAGTTACTGATGCTAAGAAGATTAAGGTTGAGGAGGAGGAGGTAAGGGCTGAGATTGTTGAAGGAGAGAGCAAAAGTGAGAAGAAGAAAAAGAAGAAGGATAAAGAGAGCAAAGGCGAGGTGTTAGCTGAGAAGTTGAAGGAAAAGAGCAGTGAAGCAAAGAGTCCGGGGGCATCTTCTGATGGGGAAAAGTTGAAGAAGAAAAAGAAGAAGAACAAAGAGGTTGATGATGGTGGAGAACTAGAAAACATGGCTGATGGTACCAAGGATACAGAGAAAAGTGAGAAAAAGAAAGAAAAGAAGAAGAAGAAACACAAGGATGCAGGCGATGCTGAGTAGCAAGAGTAAGCAAAACAGGTTCATTTTAAATGTCTCGTTATGGGGGTATTTGTGCTATATTCGATTCATGCTTATCCCACTTTGTGGTGGCTGTTAAGCTGACTCTGTTCTGCAAAATCTGGAATTCTTTGATGAATTGTACTCTTGAAGTTATGATCCATTTTGCATTTTTTCTTTTTTTTTTTATGAAATTATGTACTACAGATCTCTTAGTCTTGCTTATGATGAGTAGTTTGAATTAGCTTTAATCTTATCTCCAAAGAAGCAACATGGTAAACTTTATTTTGGTCATTATTTCTTCCAATTTATCATGTAGTACTTGACTATCCAATACCTTAGAAGATTATTTAAGTTATTGTCCTTTTTTTAGGCTAGAATTTTATTTAACTGAAACTGAACCATGGCCAAAATCCTGAGGCTAGATGAAAAAGGAAATTTCGCATTATCTAGGATCACACTGTTGTCCAGCAGGACCCACTGAGTGCTCAACATCCTTTGTTTTCCAGTCATGAAGTATCTTATTTTTACATTGTTGGTGTTTCACCTTTAATGATACTTCGATGATGACTCTTTTTAGTTTTTCTTGTATTTTCTAGTATGTTTGGATTGCGGGATTAAAGAAATCATGCTTAGTGCATTGGTCTCCATCTCTAGACAACAACCAAATCCCTTAATCTTATGAAACTTTCATTCAGTATCATCATGATGAGGTGTGGAACTAGTTTGAAAGTGATTATCTTTGTGTTTTTGGTTACCTAGTTGAATGCATGGACTTTTAAGTTCTTGTACTTGGCATTTTGGATAAATTTATGACATTTGTTCTCATGAAAATTTATACATTCACAAATTTTGAATAAATATGAACAGGAAAGTGTGATGGTAAAAAACTCAGAGCGTTTTGAAAGATAGTAGACCCATTATGATATGGTAGAAACCTTTCCGATAAAGCTTCTTCCAAGGACTTGAGGATACCTGTTTGCCCTAAAGTGAGTTTAATATTATTTTCAAAAAATAGTGTGTAATGTTTGTCCTCTGTGCCATTGTTCATTGACCTGAGTTTTTGTTCTTCCTGGCTGAGGGTGTGCTTCAATGGATGAGGGGTGAAGAGAGGGGAAATGGGTAAATGAAAGGGAAAGTATTTTCTTTTTCATCCAACTCCAATTTGTGGGTTCACTGGTTTTTGTTAGTTTGTAGGCGAATATGGAATAAATTTTTACCTTTTTCCCTTCATTCTCCTCCGAAAAATATTTTTATCCAATCAAGTGAAAAGAGGTAAATGAGAGGGAATGGAGGAAAAGAAAGCTTCTACCCTCATTCAACCTGAAATTGGAGTTGGAGTTGAAAAGGTTTTCATCTTTCACCTCCATTATTTCTTTTCCCTAACAACAACAACGAAGTCTTATCCCACTAGATAAGATCGGTTACATGGATCATACAACGCCATTGCGCTCTATCAGTAATTCGCGCAATATATTCGTTGATCCATGTTCATGAGATTCGACGACCCTAACAAGGAGATTTTTTTCCCTTTCTCTCTCCCCAAAATCAAAGCACACTTTTAAATCTATATATTTGAGATACTTGTATAAACATATCCATTAACCAAACTTTTTTCCGTTGTAAATGTTGCATTTGGATACTCAAGTTCTTTTGGTTGTATAATTGTCAGCTTTATCCTTATAAACAAAACTGTTAGCTTGATACCTGTCAATGGTGCAAGACTGCAAGCATTGACTGAATCCTTGTATTGTTGATAATTCTTGCTGCACTTTTGAAGGCATGCGGAATGCCTATGACTGACTACTCCAAAGAGGCCTAAGATGTCTCCTTCACTGCATTTGTTTCTTCCCCATTCTACTATGTTTAAAATATTTTTGTTTCAGTGTGATGTGTTAGTGGTAAATGACTGTAGAGGATAAAACTGCTGCTCATTTAGTTTGTTATCTACACAAAAGCTCTTTTGTTTCTCAAATAAGTGTTTCACATGTGTTTCTGATACATTTCTGTGGCACTTTATGAAATTCCATGTAGCAGCAACATCATTGAGATGTCCAAGTGAAGAAATCAAGATGCATGTGATTTATGTTGTTTCAAGTCATGTATTGTGGATGCTTACAATTTGGTAAATTTCATTCATGCTCCCAAACTTTTAGTTGTCCCATAAATTTATTTTCTCTATGAACTATTTCTGGTTCTTGTAATTCTTTTTTTCACAGTTTTAATAAACTCTAAAAAATCGAAAAACCGGCAATTGCTTGTCAAAGAAATCGCTGAGGGAATTGCGGAGGAAAGAGTCATAGTGACCATTCTTGGGTGTAAAAGTAAAGTTAGCGGACTAGACTGGTTAGGAGTGAAAGGTCACACAATTCACCTGCTCACAATTTGGGTGCTTGATTTGGCTATGAATGGCCAAATCTCCACAGGCCGAATTATATGGGCCGTGAAATAAAATGGGTGCTAGTAGAGAAGAAGGCCGTAGAGGATCAATCAAAATATTCTTATGGGGATATTTTTTATTCGTTAAAATTTCGTTTTTATACTTTTGATCTGTTAATATTTTGTCAATTAATATTTTCCGTCACAAAATATTTTCTTTTAAAATGATGAAATTAACCCCTCTTTCGACCGACGTGCTCCCACGAGCTGAGGCAGTAGGCGGGCGAACACGCGGCCGACGAGATCGCCGACCTTCATGAGAGAGAGGAAAAAAATTAACAGAAAAATTAAATGGTCAACCGCTGAAATTTTAATACCTTAAGAGTAAATAACTCTTTCGTATTTGTTGCACTCAGTATTCCATCACAGCTCACATTGAGAGCTACTTAACAGAACAAGAGACAATTAATTCCCTCTATCAAATCTGTATTTATTTGGATCTACCAATCGCCCCTAATTAACAAGACATAATACCCCAAATTAAAAACCTCTCCAGTTCACGTAATATTATTTCCCTGGACCAATTTAAGCCACTCGAACTGTTCCAATCGTCCCACCAAAAGAAGTTATTGTACCCCAAGTCCACGGTGATGGAAGCTTACAGGGACAACCCTCTACATGGACGAAGACCTCGAGTGGTCCTCGGCTACATTACATAACACAAACAGGCAAGGCTCGTTCACAGAGAGAGAGAGAGAGAGAGAGAGAGAGAGAGAGAGAGAGAAACAAAAGGGTCATAAGGTCTGCGGCATGCTATCTATGAACCAAGTGTTAGAAGACAATTTAGCAATTGGACCACACAGACACAAGCTGCAATGCATGAGTATGTTAGCATCCAAAGTGGACATCCCAAGTTGTCTTTGAGATGGAAATGGAAAGACAAAGAAACCTCTCTCTCTCTCTCTCTCTCTCAGAATTTATTTTGTGCTGGTGCTTTCATCCGCTTTGTCCATTGCATATGTTTGGGTCTCCATTCAATTGGATCGTTTTAGAGGAATTTTGACGAGGCAGAAGGATATGTCATCAAAAGATATTTTTGGTGGAGTGGGTCATCAACAAATCTCGTCTTAAAGCTTGTGTCTCTTGTTTGATCAATGTTTTTAATTAATTCATCTTTACCAGGTTAATTCTTTTCTCATTCCTACTACTTACCAACAGTTCAATCAAGTCACTTGTCTAATAGTCTAATTAGTATGAGCACCTTAATTTCCTTGTGGAATTTTGATAAGGTTTTGAGCTGTCATCAAGTCATCAACTTGATCCAAAACGCTCTCGTTGCTGTAAAGAAAACCTACGTCCCATAATTTTCTCCAGTTTTAGGTATTCGGAAATGTATGAAAGCAATATACTATCATTGAAAAAAATCCATTAGGATATCTAAAATTGCAAAAACTGCGTGAGCACACAGTATTTTTAATCATAATAATTATTTTTTATCCAATGATAATTAAGACAGATACACTTTCCTTAATTTCATCTTACAGTCTATTTTTTTTCTTAAAGAGACCACTACAAGAAAATTGTGGCGGAATTTATAGCGAGATTTTTCAAAAAATCGATCACAAATATGAATTCTGACGAACTTTTAAACGGATTTAATACTGTCAGAAAAACTCTCGTTGCAAATAAACTGCAACAAATATAAATTTCAACACAAATTGTTAACGGAGAGAAAATTCGTTAAAACTTCTGACGGGCTGAGAGCCCCTCAGAATTTCTGATGAATAATTTTTTCATCACAAATATATAATTAAATAAAAATAAAATTATTATTATAAAATATTTACATATTATTTTTCTTAAAAATAGTTACAAATAATAAAAAATGCTGCTGCCACATTTTGCCATGAAAAAAATCAACCTAGCCCTTGCGCAACCTCACAGAGGTCAGATTCATCGACGAGATTCTAAAGAAAATGATAACTGATTTAAATGATAAATTTTCTGTATAAAACATGATGATATCTGTAATGCTCTGCGAGCGTGCCCCACACGTGGTCGAACCGATATCCAACATGCGTCAAGGTGGCTCCCGAGACGATACATGAATACGATACACTATAACAGCGAAAGACGATAAAAATCAGCAACTAAACTACAAACGAAAACGCATTGTCATAAAACACCAAAGGTTAACTTACCACATCAAAACTCATGACTTTTACATAGTTTTGAGCTATATAGCTCGATACAAAGACTCGATATGCAGAAAATAAGAAAAGACCTACTAATTGACCGTACAAGACAATTGACTCATTACTTAACATTTTGTCATGTGCAACCTTGATGTCAGAGCAGCTACAATCCCTACCTAAGCTTATCGGCCTGCAAGATCTAATGCAGAGACAAAACCAATGAGGTTTCACTCAGTTTGTAAAACAATAGCAATACGATAACAATATATAATGATGACAATTAACTATAAACTCAATATAACGTGATATCAATATATACGTGAACAATAATGATTAAGTCGTTATATCTTAAAATTTTAACCATTTTCATAACAATAATCATATGCCAACATGAACACTCAATACATTATGCAATTTGATTTTCAATATCAATAACAATATGTGTTCATGCTAGACTTATCTTGTTTGTTGTCATTTGACAATCGAAAGTTCATCTTGTGACTTCCTAGATCCATCCTCATATAGCCGCCCCCATATGAAGTTGTCCCCATTTCAATATGAGCCTTGCTCATTTCAATACAATTTGAATCCATGATCCATTAATAACAATAACAATGAGGTTCCTTGAACCTTTTACCCATCAATTATCAAATGACAACCCTATATCCAATTCAATTAATTTATGTGAACATTTAACAATGATTGGAGTATTAGATACATCATAGTTGTCAATATGGTTAGCTGAACCATGGGATGCACTAGCTCCCGTGAACTTTGCGCGAAGTAATCCACCAATTCTCACGTCTGGATCAATACAATAAGAGGATAATCTATTCTTCAATCCGACAAATGTCTCAATCTCACTCCAATAGGCCAATTCAATTAATCAATACATCAATTGATTTAAATTTAACCTATTACGAATGATCATGCAACACGTGAACTAGGTTATCAATCAAAGATGTGATAACTTTAAAGACAATACGATAAAATGGATCTGGGGTAGGATCGGTCGAACCCTTCTCGAGGTTAGTCGATCGACTCCCATGTGGGGGTCTGTCGAATAATGTATTGACCGACCTTCTATTCTGATATTGCTTGACATCGACCGGCTTGAGGGTCAATCACCAACCTTCACTTTTGAGGTCATTGTGGATGCTTAAAATAGAGGTTCAGTACAATAACATGCTCTGTCAATACAATGACGATTTCATGATAAAGAACGTCTAGCATATGAAAAACTTATTTTCATGAGCTAATTCATTATTTAGGGCACTATGCAACCATTGCACATAATTTGTCCAAACTAACAATTGAGCACTATAATAATTTATTCCATGCTTTCTGCACATATAACAATCTATCAAAATCATATTGACATAAGGTTAATATGGAGATTCATTTACATACTTTCAATACTCTAATTTCTCCTCAATGCTTCTTTCCCTTCTCCTCTTCTTCTCCAATCTTTAGCAACTCCTATCCTTTGATTCTTGACTCAATCTTAAGTGTTCCCTTGCTGATTTACACTTGCAATTGGAGTGAATTGACCTCAATCTCAAATTGAAAATTTAGGGCTAAGTTTACAATGTTGCTAAGGGGAGAAATGAAGGGGAAAAATGATAAAATTTTAATTTTTGGACTTATATATTGAGTGAGAGGGAGAGTAAGTGAGTTTGGGGGTCCTATAATTGAATGACATGTGGCTGTCTTCACTTACTCTTTTTTTTTTCTTTTTAATTAGGGCAGGTGTTACATCTGAGTACTCGGAAAAGCATATAGATAAACTAGAGAAAATGATTACTGCATAACAACTAAACCCTAAATATGTAATAATATCTAGAAGAAAAGTAAATAAATAAACTTCAACCAAATATAAAACTCCTAGTCCTATCAGTTTTGATGACTCGTTCATGCTACTTACTATGGACAAGAAGAAAACTACCGTACGCAGCGAAGTTTGACGCTCAAAACAATTAATGGAGACGTGCAGGGGAACTCAGAAAGTTGGACAAGTTTTGATAAGAAAGAGACCATGTAATGTGATACTACTGTTCTTTAATTTCTTCTTCTAGTCTTTCTTATTATATATTGTATCCGAGTCAAAACCTATCAACGTCCAGACTAACTAATATTTAACTAATAAGCGATAAACTTTGATCAAAATTAGTGACTCCAAAAATTGAATTTAAATTATTAGTTTGCTAATCAATTATTAGTTGGACAAGTTTTGATAAGAAAGATACCATGTAATGTGATACTACTGCTTTTTAATTTCTTCTTCTAGTGTTTCTTATTATATATTGTATCCGAGTCAAAACCTATCAATATTCAGACTAACTAATATTTAAATAATAAGCGATAAACTTTGATTCAATTAGTGACTCAAAAAATTTAATTTAAATTATGAGTTTGCTAATCAATTATGTCGAACTTGGTTGGTGATGAAACTAATTTTTGTTGTAATAGTTTCGTAAAATGTATGGTCTAAGGGTGTCAAAGTTCTCTAGAAGAGACAAAGGAGTTGGTCAGTCAATTAGTAAGGCGTAGATTGGGTCGAAGAGAATTGGATGACAAGGAACAAGTTGCATGAGATGTTAACGTGCATGCAGTTGCACACCTTAATTTTCTTTTTCCAAGTAGGTTGTCCATGGCAACAAGCCATGCATGAAGCATAAGCCATGGGGTCCAAGTCCAGCAACATGTACAACAGCAATAGATGAAAGAGAAAGAGAACCTACCACTTCAAAAAGCCTTCAAAAGTTTTCTTCTCCGGAATTTGGTATTCCCAAATATGCACTACCACTACTGAGAGATATATGAGAGAGAAAGAGAGATAGAGAGTTGTATAAAATATATGTGCCTTTTCGAGGTCGCTCCAAGGTCAAAATTAACACTACTTGCATTCCTTTATCTCATTCTTTGGAAGACATGAAAGGTTTGATTCTTTAAAGGCTTTGCAACAAGTGTGATATGATAAAAAGGAGGAGGGAAAGAAGGAAAAGCCTATCTTTGTCATGTATCTAACTTCCAGTATACTGATAATTAAGAAGAATATTAACTGCAGGGATCTTAAAAGGGGATCTCTCTCGACTACAATTCAATGTTCATTTTGATTAGCTTGATTTTCAATATTCATCTTTTAGCTCTCATTTTGTATTTTTATATAATATCTACAAATATTTACGTAAGTGTTAACTGGCCGCAAACTAAGACTGATGAACTTTGACATTTCTTGGAGTGGAGACGTAATCATATATTTTTCAAAATTGTTTCTTTTATGGAAAAATTTAATTAATTCTCAATCTGCAAATGTCATATATACATAATATATATATATATATATATATATATATATATATATATAATTTAATGTAGGTGCAACTTTTTAAGTCATTGCACTATGAAATAGTTAAATGTTGATCTCTAATTTTGTCACAAATTATTCAAATTGAGACAACCCTTCTTGAATTTAGGTCATTCATAATAAAATGAGAATCTGAAATTTGAATGTTTGATGGTGGAATGACTAGAAGATAGTGGTGCATTTGTACAGAAGAGAGAG